>JAGDQP010061446.1:0-12039 GCA_022664845.1 Lepisma saccharinum
AAAAAAAAAAAAAATGTCGCGAAATGGTGCTTGAAAGAAAAGGAGGTTTCTATCGTACAGTATTGCCGATGTGCCGCGCATCTTTTTAAAAGTCCACTTCAATCCTTTTAACCTTTAGATGCATTTGTGGGGTCAAATTGACACACCGGCTTCTTTCTTCTTGTGTTTTTTTTTTTTCTCGGTATGTTACGGTTGCGAAAGTTGGAGTACGACCCTCGTAGCAGATGAACATAAATTACGTGTATTTGAAAATAAGGTTTTGAGAAAGATATACGGGACGAGATGACTGGAGAGTGAAGGAGACTGCATAATGAAGAACTCCAGGGACTGTACAAAAATAATGAAATCGCGACGACTAAGGTGGGCAGGCCATGTAGCTCGGATGAGGGAAAAACGAAGATTATATTCTATCGTGGATGGAAACAGGCCATTGGGAAGACCGTGACGTCGTTGGGAGGACAATATTAGAAGAGATATTCGAGAAGTAGGTGTTCGTGATGAAAACTTGCTTGATATTGCCCAGGATAGAATCCAATGGCGAACGTTTGTTCCTACGGCGATGAACTTGCGAGTTCCATAAGCCATAGAGTGAGTGAGTTATATTTTCTTTTTTTTAATTTGGTTCTTGGTGACATCTTGCAGTAGACTTTTTAATTATTATTTAATGATATTTGTTTTATAATATTTATATTAACGGTGTAGAAATCTTGTTCTTACATATACTCCGTATTTTCATTTGGAGGGAGTTGGCGTTAATTTGACCCTTTCTTCAACTTCGTTCTATTTTTGTGAAATTTTGTACTAAGTTATGGTGATGTTGCCAGGCGACAATGTCGTCGTTCTGGAATATAATGAAGAAAATGTAGCAAGAGTCTAGAGCCAGTTTGATGTACGTAACTCTAAGGAAAGTTTGATGTTTCTCTAGATGCTACGGAGGGGGCGTCCTTCCGGTTCTCCACGGAACAGAAAACTATGACTCACCAGATCAGTATACAAATTAAAGGCCATATTGTTCTGGGGTCACCGTGGCGTAATCTTCATCGACTTTTTGGAACGTGGCGCAATATTATTAAGGTAGTCCTGCGACGTGTTCTAAAGACAGAGATCGGAGCTCTAAAATAATCATCAAACTGCACCAAGATAATGCGAGGACCCACTCGGTGTCTACCACAAACAGCAGAAATCAGAAATATGGGATGGGAAGTGGTCTCACTTCCCTATAGCCCGCACGGGGCCCGTCCGATTTCTTTGTTTGGTCGTCCGAAGACGCACCGTCGTGGTAGGCAGTTTGCCAGTGACCAAGAACGCTTTGCGTGTTTGAATCAGCGTCCGGGGAATTATCAAAATGCATTTACGGCATTGAAAGAACGGTGCGCTAAATATGTCACAGCGGTTGGAGGATACATTGAGTAACATGCGTAAAGGACACAAGTACATGCACACACAATTTCATGGTCCTAGTGCTACTATTAAAAACTTTTCCATAGTGCAAAACTTTTTGAACGCCCTTTGTAGTTTTATCCCAAAGTTTAATTCGTATTAACAAAGGTTGAGAAAATTGAGTCTGCTTTTATGCTGTGAAGCAGTCTCACCACTGAAATAATAAATAACTTCATGAAATAAACAAGAAATTTCTGGAAACGATGCACAGCAACTGCCATATGTGAGGCAGTCAGAAATCGTGACAAAAGATGTTTGACTTAATAGTTTTGTTCCAGTGGAAATCTTGGACTGTGTCCTGAAGAATGAAAGAATAGTTCTCAGCAAAGTCACAGATTTCCATGAAACAGACCACACAACACAATACAACAAAAATCTATGCGTACCACACAATGATGTTTTGCCTACTCGTCATTCCATATCAAATCAAAGGGGCTTTCAATAAAATATCCAAGACTTTCCACATAGAGGTGGCTACAACTAGTCCACCAAACCATTGGGCTACTTTGTCAAAACATGTTTAGGCGGCAAAATGAATTTTGTATCAAACTTAGGTAAAATCAACCGGTCCACTAGTGTAGCCCGAATTATGTTACTCGTGTGGCTGCTTTTGGTTATATCCATTTTCAGTACCTGTAAAAAATATGTGTGATTTCAAAGTTTAAATCGGAAAGACCGGAGCAGAGTTCATAACGCTTTATAAAGTTTTTCTAAATGTTGGATTTCGACGTGAGAGAGTTGCTAGATTGTTGTTGAATATATGATTTGTGCTGGCAGGAGGTTTCCTTTGAACAGGTATTTAGAATATGTTGTTCTGTCTAGAAATGAAGAGCTTTAGGGAAATAATTGTATAAGAATTCTTTGTCATGTATGAACTTGGAATGGATAAAAAAAATCCGACTTTCAAGAAGGAAATTGTAACTGATTGTTAGATCAACCATCATCATTGACGTGTCGAATAGCCAGCCCTATATATAATTTTCTGTTAGCAAATCTCAGTTTAGATATAGACAGTGGGGAAGATTCGATATAATCCATTATTACTGTATTACAGTGTCTAAAATGTGTGAAAGGGTCACCCATAACCAAATTGTCCTTCGTAATGTAAAAGTTATTCTCAGACTGAAAAAGCGCTAGTAGAAATTTATAATTTCAATAAATTTGTAAGATCTTCTGACGTAATGGTAATTTTTTTTTTTCGCAAAATATGCCCTTGTACATGACAGGTCAAGATAAGGTGATAAAAAAAATGTACATGTCTACTACATCACTTGATGCTATCTTCTTGTTTTGCTTCGTAGGTGCACAAATTTGGATAACTATTGTTCGCAGTCCACGTAAACTTACTAACTCTTAATACTTGAAATGATCGGTCTAAGCGGTGAGCAGATCTTGTTTGTGAATTATAAGACCATAAATAGTGAAGGACCTAGAATAACTAATTATTTAAGTTTATCCGATTTAGTGAAATGTTTCGTGGTATACCCCTTCCCCATTCCATTTGAGTAACTTGTGTTTTAGGGTTTGGGTAGCAACGTACGGGGCAAGACGTTTGGACGCGATATGTTTATGACAACTTGCACTTGGTGAAACGTGCCAATTTTTCGATCTTTATTGACCTTAAGGATCTTCAGGGAGCGAAGAGTTTGGCTAACGTGATAATAAACAGAACAATTTTAATTTTCATAATTATATTGACTTTCTCATATAATGTAAAAGTTCACAATACGTATATTGTGGTAAAAGCGCTTATATTACGTTGCATATAACTAAAATTTATGTATTAAAAAACAATTATTTCTGTAAAGTTTAATAATTGTAATAAAAGTCAATTTTGCCGACCGGGTAGCCGTGCGGTATAAGGCGTTGGGCCAACGAGTCGAAGGATGTTTGTGGATTTTAACTAGGTGTAAGTGATTGAATTGTGACTGGCCAGTCAAAAGTTAATAAATTAGCCCATAGAAAATAGTTTACCAAAGATTTTTAACCAAAAGTCAAGTTCTACTAATAGTGTGAAATTAAAAAAAGGAAACAGAACAAACTGCGATTGTTTGTACAAAAGCACATTTACAAAATTAAAACATTTACGAAGGTAAAACGTTAATGCGTGATCAAACCTGAACTTACCCAAGAAAAAAAATCCGTATTGGTGTGTGGCCAGTTAATCCGTAACAAGCCCAAAAGGTCAAGTAACGATATTTTTTTTTAAAATGTCACAAAAATTATAAAACTGTAATACTCGAAGTTCAGTCATTAATCAATTCTTAATCATTTCACAAGAAAATATCACAAAAGTAAATAGTGTACAAACATGTCAGTCTAAAGTCGCTACCTGGAAATTTCAAATAGAATCAAGTAAATAACTGCAAGTAAACGCTATAAGTAATCGCTGACCATTCAGATATTAAAATATCTTGTACAGGATGTTAATGTAAAATTTAATTGAAATTTAGTGCCAAAAATAAAAGTAGTTGACGTTGTGTATAATTAAACACACAATATACCTAAACACACTGCGCCCATGCGTTCAAATGGTTTCGCGTCCAAAAAGGTTATGTCCCGCATCGTTAATACTGTTGGCAACGTTTAGACTAGCGAATCTGGGATCATTTCATAACTTCGTATTAACATGGTTTATGTTAGCTACAAGTGTGTGTGTGTTCTTATTTCTTTAACTTCCGTATTTAATTTACCATAATTAAGATTTGTGGCTATGGTGCCTGTGGTGGTTTCTGATGTAGGTTAGACATTTCGATGGAAGCTCTAAAACGCACCCGTTACCGAATACTGCACAGCTAAACATTAAACCAATGACGAAAAATTACATAACTTTATATTAGGCTGTACTTCTTGTCGTATAAGTCAGTCTATTAGTAGAAATATCAAATCCCTTATAGGAATGTAGATTTCCTACGCAAAGCATCCAATTACACAAATGTTTAACACAAGATTTCATCTTAACACCATTATTCCCTTGTATTCGTGAATTAGTACACCATTATATTCGTATATGCACAGTAACCATTAAAACCGTTTACCTTGTTGATATTCTCCTGAACTCCTTGGATCCTCGACATTGAACTTGTCTTCTAAAATATCTTGAACTGTATATAATGTGTCAACTTACGACAACAATGTAATAATAAAAGCATTTGAAAAATCCGCGCAGCGATTACATATTATAGAATTATACATAGTTGCCAGAACACAAAGAAAATTTGTACAGGAGTTTCGAAACTTGATATGAGGTGATATTAATTCCCAGTTTCAGTTGGAGGCTTTTCCTAGCACCAAGTACTTACGTTTATTTTGTAATAATACTCTGCACCCAAGCATGATGTTTTTTAAACTAGAAATTTGCTTTAGAAGTAGCTTCTGCAAACCTGTATGACTTCTTTCAGGGTGTTCTTCAATGCGTTTCCACCATTGAATATTGCAGTTTCCGTTGTCAGTATGCGTACTCATGTGTAGTCGAAAGTTGCCTCTCATATTAGAGTTAGCTATGTCACCTTTCGCGGTTTAACACTTGTAAACTTTCATCACTGTTTGTAGTGGTTAAATATTTTCGAATTCGTTGATGACGGTGGTTAGGATATGTTCAGGTACGTTATATGTACTTGACCTTAACTGATCACAAACTAGTTTCAAGATTGTGTGAAAAATTGTTTTCGTGACTGATACAACGACAGTGAGCTTCAATCTTCGTGATAGTTATATTTAGAGCTAGCTGTAACTGACGGCCTCCGACCGCACTGCAGGTGCAGGATAATAACCCTTAAATTGTTGATCATTTTTCAGCTTTTCTACTATTACTACTACTAGTAGTAGTATTAGTAGTAATTACCCATATCGTACGTATTACACTTCCTTGAAACCTTAGTTAATCAAATTACGTAATTCTGGTTAACTTTGTTGGCCACACGATCACTTCCGGTGAATTAAAATATGCCTATGATCTGTCCCGGAATCCAAAGAACATGTTCGCAACATTTAGTGTAATTTGATTCACGCATGAAGATTTGTATAACAGTACATACATTCGAATTTATATATACCACATTGGCGCGAAAATAGCCGAATGGCCAGAGAGATTGAGGGAAGGAAAATTACCATGCACAAATATTTTCTTGTAAGGACGGTATCAGTCATTATTAACTTCAGTGCTAACAAGTAAACATTTTTCTTTACATAAGATGGAGTATACAGTCACCTAACATATTTCCATTGTCTTATTCACTGTTGTCATTAATGACTTCACTACCGGTATTTATTTCATCACTCTCTCCCTTTAGTCGTCGTCCTCGTTGCCATCCACGTACTCGACACAGCATTTTTTTTTTTTTTTTTATCCTGATGATATTGTGCACCTTGAAGGGTGACTGTTCGAGAAGCCAATATGAAAACTGTTCTCTTAGGTGATCTTTGAAAGGATTGTTCACGATAACATCAAGCACCTGCAGTTTTGAAGTCACGTATTACGACGAGGTCCTTGTGCAGAGCAAGTTCTTCACTTCATGAGTTAAATGTCCAAAACCAGCATGGCTCTCGTGGCGAGCAGTGAAGAACAAACTTTTTTCGTGTACAGGCCTTAGCTATATTAATTTTTGGTGGAACACCACAAATGAAAATGTATTGGGGTGTTACTGAAACAATGATTTCAAGTCAGTATACGGTCTTTGGAGGTCCAATTAGTAATTTTATGTCCACCAAAAAGAGCAATCACCACCAAATCAGAAATTCAGCGTTTTTTCTCCACCAAAAATCCGGACCCTAATTAAAAAAATGAGAAACAGGCACCGTTTTTAAACAGCTGCAATACGATGGAAATGCCAGTAAAGCCAAGGTAGTGAATATAAGCCGCAACTTATCTTTTTGCAATTGAAATTTGCATAAAGAGTGTGACTTATTTTCTGGTCAATGCGATAGATTGTAAGTTGCAGAGAATTAATCTATTTCGATGCAAGTTTTACCGGTTCAACCAAACGACCATTGTGTAGTTGGTGAAGCGCGGCCAGAGCTCCTAAGTTCAGATACGGCCGGTAACCATCCTGACATGCTGGGTGTCTCTCCAAACTAGGTCATGGCCAACCTTTCCCCCCCTCATCTCTCCCCCTTCCCCAAATCCAGAGATGTCTAAAGGCCATAAATACATTTTAATTTTATAGCTGTTTTCAGGCTAACTGGAAGAAATGTTCATTATGATTGCGTCCTACAACTTTGAGACCAAAAAAATTACAAATTAACCGAAAAGCGAGAATTGTGGACGAATGCGGGAGACCGCGGTGGCTCAATGGTGCTTATATTCCTAAAGTTAAGTGTAGAAGAGGTGATTAAACGTATCTGTACAATTGGGCTGATGAAAAGTAAAACTCTGTACTAATATATCTATATTTTTTTACTAGGTTTTAACGTTGAGACAGTAGAATACAAGAACATCAGTTTTACAGTATGGGATGTAGGTGGTCAAGATAAAATTCGGCCTTTGTGGAGACATTACTTTCAAAACACACAGGTAAGTTAATCATATTTTTTGTGGTGCTGGTGTAGTTTAAACTGTCAGTTTTTCTATGAGATGACGGTATCAGAACTAAAGTTCACAAGCAACATGAAACTCGTGCTTTTTTGGTTTTATGAATGAACTGAAAAAATTCTCTCTAACGTTCTCCGTTAATAGTTTCTGTAGCGCAGTGAGGGGCGGTGAATCTAGAGAGATTAATACAAAACTCATCTTGGGAATCTGCTCTCTGTGTTGTGGGTACTGCAGTACGCGAAGCTTTTCGCTCCTTAATCTAGGAGCTTCTTCAGGCGCAGATATTTTTTTAAAGGTGTAATTTAATTGTTCGTGTTTATGTACATGAAAAAGAAGTAAAATTGTGCTGATATTCAAGTATTTGGCAGAGTGTCACCACTACTTCACCTATAAGCACAAGTTTTGTTTTCAAGTGTTTTGTAAATTTTACCAGAACGTTATTTTAAAATGTATGAAAATATTGCTACGGTATGTGTTCGTGAGGATGTTGATCGAAATGTGCATGAACTGTAGAAATATGTATCATATTGTGAATAAATATACGTGCTGTAATGAAATTGTTGAACTCACGTTTGCATTTATTTATAGACCTAAAATTAGTGGTGTGCCTTTAAAGTAGTAGAATATGGAATCTCATTGTTTACGTATCATAAATACAGAGTGATTCAAAATGAATGGTGCAAAAAAGAAACGTTACCTGTGACTGCTGTAATGAATTTCATGTGGAAATAACGTTGTAACAGAGTTGTGTACGGACATTCACCTTCAATCGCAGATATTCAGACGATGATCAAGTTCTTGCCAAATCCGCAAGAATATGGCATTATCAATTGATAGGATTGCTTCACGTATCCGCTGCTGTAACTGCGTAAATCCTGTGGAAGTGGTGATATGTGCGCCTTATTCTTCACGTACCCCCAAAGAAAAAAAATGTGTCCGAACAGTGGTTACCGATGAAGTTCTAGCGTATTCGAACACACAGTACGCCTTTTGTGTCGCTGACGTCGACATTTTGCACACCAGCGTCGCTAGTGGGCTATTGCGAAAATGGTGCGTGTTGCCAAATAAAACTTGGGAGAGTTTACTTTTCATGTCAGATCGACATTTCCACAATAAATTCATTAAGAACAGTTACAGGCAACGTTTCATTTTGAATCACCCTGTATTTCATCAATGAAGGGTGACCCAGACCTTATAATGGTCTAGTTTAGGCCCACAGTATTTAGAAAGCCATTTTCTTCACAGTTTACATCCATCAACCGTCTGGTTTGCGAAAGGTAACATTTTGATAAAGCGCTTTCTTCGAGTGTCAAAACTTTGTTCCGGTCCTTTATATTTATACAGAGCACTAACTCAAAATACAGATGATTCTGTCTTCCCTCTGATTACATAACGTTCGTTTTTTTTTTTAAAAAAAAAGTCCAATAAGAATGGCATATTTATAGCATTGTGTGCACCAAAATCACGTGAAAAATCATACACGGGATACAAGACTTACTTCACAGATAATAACCAAAATTTAGGAGTCTGAGGTTATATATAACTGCTGTAAGAAAGATATTGGTATGACCAAACGTTGCATGTCAGTACGAATTGACGAACATGAGACCCTAACACTGAAGATCCCGTATCCGGCTTTTCGAAACACGAGACCAGATCAAACACTCTCCACTATAACGACACCAGCAACAGAGAGAGGAGCAATTTTGGATGCCTGCTTCGTAATTCTCAAATGACCGGGGAAATTTACGTGAAGCTTGAACTCCCTTCATTGATGAAATACTTAGGGTACATAAAAAAAACTTCCATCCATTACACTGCTTCAATTAAGATAAACCGCCTTCTTTTAGTAAAATAAAAATCGCATCTACCGTGTGGTCCAGGAATCCTCAGTATACAAATGAACTAAAAACTGGACGGACTTCGGCAGTACAGTACTGCTTTCGATGGTTTCAAGGTTAAAAGGAAAATGTTCAGAATAGGAACATCTAAAAGAGAGCTCAGAGGGACACATACATCTGAACAGGCTCGTCAGAAACAAAACCAATGGCGTCTACCTAACATCCGAATGTAAATGGTATGAGTGTTGCCAGATACATGTATTAATATCATCCAGAAGTTGATCCCAATCTCTACCCAGTGACGTGGTGTCAATGTTTAATTTGTTTAATTCAGGCTTTAGTGATTTAATGTAATAACCTTCAAAAATCATAAGTTCGTTAACATTACTCGAGCGGTGAATAATCCTAGTATTTCCTATTTTATGTGTGGTAGCAAAAAGATGTTTGGAAAGATCTGACACTGCATCGGTTTTGGATGAATCTCTTAATTGTTCTTTCAACCGTACAGAAACAGTACGTTTAGTCATACCGATATATTTGTTCTTGCACTCACAGGTTACTTCGTAAACACGAACTAAAGATCGGATTTACATAATAAGATTTGAATTTTTGTAAGTTGTTTTTGAATACGATTCACCAGATGATGTAACAATAATGAAATAGCGATGACTAAGGTGGGCAGGCCATGTAGCTCGGATGGGGGGAAAACTAAGATTATATTCTATCCTGGTTGGAAGGCCGGATGGAAGGAGACCATTGGGAGGACAATATTAGAAGAGATCTTCGAGAAGTAGGTATTCGTGATGAAAATTGGCTTGGTATTGCCCAGGATAGAATCCAATGGCGAACGTTTGTTACTGCGGCGATGAACTTGCGAGTTCCATAAGCCATAGAGTTAGTTAGTTTTTGAATACATAGGTGGTGTTTCAGCCGCATTAATACCACATTTTGCAAATAATTTCCTCAGTTTTTTGGTAATGCCGGGAAAGGTAGGAATGGATACCCACTTACTACCCTTTGCACTAGCTTGTCATTTTTCAAGTGTGTTTAATCTTATTGTAAGAAAAAATGACCAAACAAGCTATTATACTGACGAAGGCCAGTCCAGTTTTTAGTTCATTTTTATAGTGAGGATTCCTATACGTCACGGTAGGTGTGGTTTTTATTTTATTTTTCCCTCGCTACGTCATCAGTACGAACACACTTTTTTAGGTTTATAATTAAACACACAAAATAAGTCCAATAATTTTATTACAGCAGGTATACTTATTCACAATATGGCACATATTTCCGTAGCTCCTGCACGTTTCGATCAACATGCTTACCAACACATATAGTAATATTGTCATGCAATATTGTTCTGGCAACATTTTAAAAAGTGAATGCAAAACTTCTGTGTTTCAGGTGAAGTGGTCGTGCCACTACTAATTTTAATGTAAACACAATTGTACTTCCTTCATTTTATTTACAGATGTTTCCATGTACATAAACACGAAAATTACATAATTAACAAATAACCTACACTTTCTTTAAAAAAAAAAAAAAATGTGTGTGCGCCTGAAGAAACTGCTAGGTTAAGGAGCGAAAAGTTTCGCGTATTGAAATACCTCCATTGCAGACGACAGAATTACAAGGTAAGTTCTGTTTTAAAAACATTTTTCCTATGTGCGTATCTAAAATGTGTGTATTCGCAAGAGAGAAATTAGTGGATAGTCTCATCTACTTTAATAACAGCACGTAATTAGTTTCCTGGCGTGGCCTGCATTTTCATAGTGTACAAAATGGAGACTAATGTAGAAGCTACTATTACAACTCGGTGAAACCGTTGCTCTGGACTTCGTTGAAATCTTAATTTAAGCAAATTCTTTCAACTGTTCTGAGAGTGCAGTCCCTACGGCAACAACAAATCGTAAAATATTTCGGGGAAACCAGGGAACGAAAGGGACACTCAAAGTAGACTTATGCGATTGTGCATAAATTACCAAACTTGCGGTGTTGCCATATTTGTTCAAACGTCAATAGAATGATCCTAAGTTGAGAAACGTAGATTAGTTTCCTTTATGTACGCTGTTCAGAGGCGGGGCTCAGAGCAATGACTCATCACGTCCTACGAAATCACAATAACCAAAACCCCAAATGTACATATATGTGTGTGTGTATTTAAATGCAAAAAATATATATATATTAACGCAAAGCCTCATTTCGAGTGAATGTGATCTCAAAGAATTTTTATATCGGGAATTCAGGTATTGATTTACAAGAAATAAAGTTGATGTAATAAAATACAATATGGTATAATTAGGAATCCGAAAATTACCTCTAACTAAATAAACAAGTATAGCTCTACAATGGTAAGCAAAGTATTTTTATAGTAGATAAAAGCTAATTCTGCGACTTTTCTTGTTGCTGTAATCTTCAATCTAATCGCTATATATAGAGTAGATGCAACGTCGTTTTCTGTAGATGCAAGAGCGAGAGCAGACAACTGGTATTGAGCCATGCTGTTCTCGGCAGACGCAACAGTAACGAGAATCGCGGCTATTATTATCAGTGCAATATAGTTGTTCGGATATTTTTAGCACAGTCTGGTTTTTTACTATGCACTTATTTCCACACATACATACCCCCCCCCCCCCCCACACACACACTATCGGAGAGATCCTAAAACGTGGCATCTACTCAATCAACTATGAACAACAGATTTTAATTTGAAAATAAACAAAACGCAGTAAACAAACACTAAGATTGGTAATTTATTTGTATATGGTAAAGAACTACAACTACAGTAATTTAGGTGGCTTCAGGCACCAGGCAGGTAAAACTACTAAATTAATTGTTTGCAGCGCGGGACCCTGGACGGTTGCCCGGTTCGCCCGTACCTAAGGCCGCCACTGAAGCTGTTAATAAGTAACTTATAACTTCATTGTTCATCATTTGGGCTGTATGCCAACCATCACCGTGTGTGTGTCGACGTTGCACAGGATTGGTGACAGTAATCATAATCGAATGGTTCTACTTCAATCGTTTATATAATTATATAATGAGCTGGCATGACTAAATACTTGATGTAAGGAATTAAGATGATGTGACAGTCTTTTCCTCTGACAAACTAAAAGCGCGACACTTATTGACACGTGCACTTCTGTGCGTCTTAAATTACAGCATAGACCTCATAATAGACAGACTTATCACGCTTCCCCATTTCTGGCTGTGCTAAAACTGATGGAT
>JAGDQP010061448.1:0-12039 GCA_022664845.1 Lepisma saccharinum
TTTCAATACTTCATTTTTTCCTATCTGCGTGGTGACATAGTGCAACATAAACAATGGCGAAATTTTGCTGTTTTGTTTACCACTTTTGTATGACTCTTTCCGTGTGTACTTTTAATACGGGGGGCATGTACACCCCTTTTTTTCAAGAATATTTACGACAGCAATCGGCTCAAATCATATACTTACAAGAACATCATGATGAATTTGTGAAATTTCATAATTATACTATTTTTCGTAATAATATGTCTCACGAGAAAAAACAGTCGGCATCGCGGTACGTAATGACTTGATTGTCGATGAAATTTTTCATCATCCTTCTGCCAGACTCAGTTATGTTAAAGTAAATCATATATACATAGTTTGTTTATATTTGCCATCGGGCACTCACTATAGTCTACAGAGAAAACAGTTTATTAATAATGAAATGTATAAAGTATTACAATCGTTACATAACAAACATGTAATTATTGGGTCTGACAATAATTGTGTTTCTCGTGTTCAGGATTCGACCGGAATTTCAAACTTTAGTATAGATCTTAAACACGTGATACGAAATTTCGAATTGGTCGATCCCTGGATTTTGCATGGGAAAGGTCTTGGACATACTTACTTCCATGCGAAAGGTAGTTCACGTCTTGACATATGTTACTTGTCTTCTAGTTTACAACCCCATGTAAAAAGTATAAACATAAAAAAATTGGCCACTTCAGACCATTTAATTGTCAATGTAAAATTATATTATTACCTTCCTGTTCATATGGCTTCTACTTATTTATGGAAAATGAACACTCAAGTGTTACATGATAAAGAATATCTACAACATATTAATCATATTTTAGATACAGCCATCCAGGAAAATAACATATCTCCATTTACGATAAAAAATGGATCAAATTAAAGAAATCCATTATTTTTTATACTAAAGATTATACCAAACAACTTAGTGATAATCGTCGTATACAAGCTTAATATTATTATAAGTTATTGAACGAATATCAAAATACTTTATATTCTAAACCTGAGAATATTGTACAAGTTCGAAGGATACAAGCCTTTTTATGCAAATATGCACCTAACAAAAATCATGGTTATATTATAAGAAGTAAACTTAAACATTTAGGCGTGCATGAAACTCTTACAAAATATCACATTTTAGCCGAACGTAAATTAGGCCAAAATAAATTCATTAATACTTTTGTTGATGGCGAAAATAAGTCCTATTATAACTCAGAAATATATAGGGCTATTCGTAAATATTACAATGAACTTTTTGCCAAAACTCAACCTGCTTTTAATGATGAGGATGTTCAAGTCTAACAACAAAACATATTAACTAGCAACCAAAACAAAGTACTAAATTTGCCTATTGGGACGGTGGAAGTTAAAAATTCCATACAATTACAAAATTCCTCGTCTAGTGGTGGACCTGATGGTCTGTCAGCACAGTTCTATAAACAATTCCTTGATAAATTAGTTCCCATATTAACTAATGCATATAACAATGTCTGGCATAATCATAGTTTTGTAGAGTCCTTCGCTGAATCTACCGGCATCATGATAGAAAAAAAGGTACTATGGTACAACAAACTAAATATAGACTTATTTCCTTATACAATAATGATTATAAGATACTCACGAAATTAATTTATCTTCGTTGTACTATGGTCAAACCTCAGATTCTCAACTCACATCAGGGTGGTATACAGGGTGGCCGTACTATACATTACAATCTTAGTCAAATTCGCGAGGTATTACATTTGGCAAAATACAATACTAAGAGTAAAGCGGGGCTTCTTGCCCTTGATCTGAGTAATACGTTCGATTCCCTCGATCATCATCATCTCAGCGTTGTTATGAAAAAACTAAACTTTCCCACGAATTATATTGAGGTAATTAATGTATTACTGTCAAACCGAAAATTAAATCTACAAATTAACGGCCAGCTACTTTCAGGTATAAGATTAGAACGTGGTGTATCACAGGGGTGTCCTTTAAGCAGCTTTCTGTTTGCCATAATTATTAGCATCTTAACTAATGCTTTAGCACATACAGTTACTGGATATCAGATAGGACAAGCTAAGCTAAAATTAATTAATTACGTTGATTTCTCTGTAATTATATCATCTCCCGTGGAACTTCAGACATGTATGCAGGTTATTGCTCAACTTAGTTATGCTGGTATAAAATTAAATCCAAATAAAACCCACCTTCTCGTATTCCAACAAACTAGTATACCTGACTATGAAAATCTAATAACTGTGGTTGAGAACATTAAAATTCTCATAATAATCTGGCATCGTAGTTGGCAGGTTACTATTAAAAAAAATATGAAAATTTATATCACAATATTGTTAATGATTTAATCAAATATCAAGAATGCTTTAAATACCTTCATTCTATGATTACATTTATTAATTGTTATATTCTTAGTAAGTGTACTTATATGGCTCAATTTTCCCCATGTCCAAAAAATAAGTGCTCAATTTAATAAGGTTATAGGCTACTTTATCTGGAAACATCATATATTACGAATAAAGAGAGACTATTTGTGTTTGCCGTCATCGTTGGGCGGCTTACAACTTAAAAATTTACAGTTGCAATATAAAGCACTTATTCTACACCGAACTATCAATATTATATATGAACATCCAGAATCTATTTCTGGCACAAGTTTACGTCAAGTCATGAGAAAATTTGAAGTTATAACTCCTGTAAATATAAACTCATGGCGTTATTATGTGCCATATTTGTTTGAGCCTCTATTAGAAATTTTGTATAGTTCTGTAGATAACTACAACTTAGCCACATTAAGTGTCAAAAAACTTTATAAATATATTTTTGATACTGAAAATCAGGATGACAATGCAATTGTGTCCCAATATCCAAATTGTAATTGGTTAATGATATGGCAAAATATTAATACACTGAAATCTTTCCCTCATCTACACGATCTTAGATATAGATTGGTTTATGGAAAATTTGAAGCTAAAGATATTTTATTTGAAAAAGGTATTGTTCCAAACAATCTTTGTAATCAGTGTACACAAGTCGACTCTATATTACACAGGTTAACTCAGCGCAAAAATAGTGCGATGGTATGGAATACTTTACTCACAATTTTATCACGTATTTGTAGAACGTCGACTAAATCCCGTAACTATGAACAAATCATCTATTTGACCTGAATTCAAGTATTTTCCACCAACTAAAGACAAATTTGTTAATTGGTTTATTGCTCAAACTCTGTATTTGTTGTTGGTGGAACGGGATATCGATTCTGTGTCCTTGTATATTAATCAAATCATCTTACGATATTTACAAATAGATTTACAATACCGTAGCAAACATTTTGCTGAATATATTCGAGCCATATATTAATTGAAAATGGGATTTATTCATCCATTTCTGTTTGGATTAGTACTTAGTAATTAGAGATCGTTATGATATAAAATGTTATGTTAAAGAATAACGATTCTTTTGTTAGGTTGTATTTAGGTTGAAGCATAATTTATGAATTACCCATGTATGTGTTAAAGAGAAATAAATAGTAAGAAAAAAAGGTAAGTAAGACGCTTGATTTCTAACTGAGCAGCTCATGTTCAAATCTTACTGCAGCCGTAACTTTTTTTCTCCCAGTACCGAAATCAACACCGTGTGTTGTGTTGATTTAACACACAAAAGTGATAGTCACGCTGGGACACCGCATTGTGTTGAATTAACACATCTATTTTTTACTGTGTAGGGACGCGAGTTGTATCATGTTTTAAGGCCTTAAAAAAATTACTGCATTAAACATTATGTGTTAATATTCTAATATATATTGGGAGACGATATTTTCAATCGTGAAATTATTAGTCATTTTGTTGAAAGTGAATGAAGTTAATTTCATTAACTAATGATTTCTTGCTAGAAATAAATGAATTCTAAATAACATTATGAGAAATTATTTAAGGTTAGTAGTAATACTTCGTAATTAATAGGAACTTAAAACCGGAAATCATTTGTTACGGTATTTTCAAATAATCTAATCGGATAATAATTTATTAATTTGCTTAAATAAATCGATTTCAATCCAGATAAAATTTGATTTCATAAAAAGTAAATAATTGAATGAAAGTGGAAATTTGTGCTTTAATTCATTTAAAAAGAGTTTTAATAGTTCAATAATAAATATTAATTCAAAATTTGAAAACATAATATTCATGATAAATTTGATCATTAGTAGTTAATGTTTCGCTCTTTGCATTGTAAACACTCAGTAAATAAGTATATAGAAGTGTCCAACTTTGTACTTAATTTGTATAAATCGGTATGCAAATTAGGTACTTCGATATTGTATGTTCTTTTGAAACTGCTAGTTCATGTCTACAGAAGATGGAGTCACTAGCAATGGTCTTGAAGATGTCGGATGCTCTAAGTTTCAAAGAGCAAATAAGTAAGTGTCAAGTTTTGATTTCTTATTATTGTGACTGTGGATAGATTGTGTTTCTGTTTTTCGAAATGACTTACTGATATTGATTCCAGGTTGAATGACAACTTCGATTTGTTCTCGTTATTTTCTGTTGAACATCTGGAGATTTTTGCAATTCTCGTAGCTGTGTATAATCTGAAGTTACGATTCGCATTATTCCTCGTATGTCGTACTTTTCAAACGCGAATTGAAGTATTTGAATTTGGATTGAATTCATATTTAGTTGATACATTGTTATACAAAGAAAACATTCAAATATTCAGAAATAACCCTTTTTTCTTATTTTAATTGTTTCGCGATATTATAGTAAAGTTAAATCATTTGTTGCATACGAATTCCCTTCATTGTGGAAACTTTGTTTTCTATTGATGTATAGAAGTAATATTTCTATTGTTTGAATTTAATACCATTTCGATGTAGATTTCTGAAATGTTATCATTAAAATTTTATTGTATTCAGAACAACCATTTTTTTAAAATTCTAACGTGAAGTCTGCTCTGAGGGATATGTCATACTTACCGGACGTGGGCGATTGTGATTCAAAAGTTTTAAACTCGATGGTCTTAAACCCAGCTTTCCGTTTATAGGATTCATTGCTTTAAAGCAATTATAGTCTTGCACCACAGAGGCAAAAATAGTAGGGCTACATAACGTGAAAGCTTTTACACTTAATGTAATAAAAATGTTTATATAAGTTCACAATGTTCAATAAGTATTGATTTTGTAATTTGGTATATTTGACAATTTTATTTGATTTTGCATCTATGATAGATCACTTGAACACGGTGTAGATTAAACATGATCTGTTGAGTATTATGTTATTGAAAATTTTCTTATTCCGCAGCGATCAATTTTATATCTAAAATTAAAACAAAATTTAAATGTAATGCTTAAATTTAACTTTACTATTCTGCTGCCTGCTATTGTACACCATCTCTTTGTTGGATAACTGACTTCGTAGCCTTTTGTTCCGCAGCGACGCAACTTTGCAGAGGGGAAATCCAATACAATCACACATTTTCAATTGTCTTACATTTATAATAAAGCCCTTATCTTTCAAATCACTTAAGGGCATTCTGACCCATAATTTATTACATGGAAATTGACATAATTGACATAATCCCGGATGTCACGCTAAGCACGTTCTTCCCTTTTCTTCATGCATAACTACTGTATAGTAGGGTAATATAATGTGTGCCCATTTGAAACCACTTTCCAACCCGATGTGTTTTCGAACAAAGGCAATATTAAAAATTCATCACAAGTCCGGACAGAAAGTACATCATGCAACTTTACGAATATTACCTAAATTCAGAAAAGAATTGCACTTTAACCAGTGCATGTTGCACAGATTCCTACGAAGATTCATGCTATTGCAATATGTCTTGTGAGCGTGATTGTTTAGTGTTATATGGGGGTAATTTCTTAGAAAAATCCCAGTAATGGAATGTTGTTGAATGAAAGTATTTGACTAAATTTCTAAATAGAAAGATTTGGGAGGAGGATTGTAGCGAGAAATAACTGCAATTGGTAGAGGTTTGAAAAAATGAATAATATAATAAAGTATAAGCAAGAAAGCAATCATTGCTGAAATTAGAAAACACAGAATGAGGGGGGAATAAAGGTGGATTTTGGATGACGTCATTTCTAAAACCAAAAAGGAGAGAATTTAGACTGAAAGCGTTGCTTTAATGCTTTTAAACGTGAATTGTTGTCGTATAAATTATACTGCTGTAAGAGCAAAACCAAGATATGTATACGGCAAAAGGAACACACGGAACGAAGATAATCGAAGTTTAAATGAGAATCTTACGGAAGATAAAAAGAAGATTGATATTGTTTTGTCAAAATGCTGTGAACTTCATTAATAATGTGTTAACAATTAAACGTGTGGACCCATTTTCTTCAGCGACATTCAAATATATATTATTAAACAATATCTTATAATTGCTAGCTATTTTAGGAATTATTACTGTACCGCTAATAATAACTGTTTAAAAGATAATCATATTGTAATAATATAGAAGAATAAATGAATTGGATGTATTCTGCTGTAAGAGAGAAAAATAGTCAGATAGTGTTGGTAACCGATATGAAAAAGTACAGGACGGGGAATTGCACCTTGGTAATATGCTATAGAATACTTGGGTAATAAATGAGGGTTGAGTAAAACGAACTTATTCTTGAAGAAATACACACTATAAAATTTATTTTAGTAACTGTTACTATAATGCATGAATGTGTTCTGAAAACAAATCAAGTGGTCATGTGGAAGTAATTTACGTGTAATGTGTACGAATTTTTTTCGAAAAGTTAAGTCTTGTAGTTTACTACGTCAATGTCACGGTCGGGTTGAAATCGCAATATGTCGTATTATGTGGATACGTAGGCACTGTAGAAAAGAAAGAGACAGGCTCGAAGTAGTTCAAAAAGGCAAGATTCAAAGTTTTCAGAAGGTAGAGTTCGTAGTATGGTGTGATGCGGTCAATGGCCACAACTTATTTCTTATTATTTTAAGTTGCTAAAAATTCTATCTCATTTGAATTTGATTTGATCTTGCAAATTATTGTCGCAAGCCTCACATAATTTTCTGAGAAAAGTATGAAGGGTACTAATTTGAAGAAATGGGGAAGAATACCCATACTTTATTCACATTATCTTAGTTGATGGCGGCTTTGTGTTTAGTGTCATAGTGTTTCTTTCTGTCTCTCGTGTTGCTTGCTTAGATTGTCTTGAGATATCTTACAGACTATTTCAATTTGGTCTAGTTTTGTTTGATTTTTTAAAAAACAATCTCGCAAGTTATGTCAAGTTGCGAGTTTGATATCAAAGGACAGTATTTCCACAAAATTAGAAAATAAGGGAAGTTCGTGTGGTAAAATTGTCGTATTTTGAAATTAAACTTGTTTATAGCTTAATTTCACATTTAGAAAATTCACTGTGATAAGCGGTATGGTGGACTTTCAAAAGCTTACACCGTAAAACACGTAAGCATTCATGAATACAAAGTAGATATACAGCACATAGATTTGATCTGCGTGAAACACGGCACAGAACATTGCCAATGAGTCGGAAGTATTTAGTTTTACTTTGGAATTTCGGGTGGATGAGCCATCAATAAATATCATTCCTCTCCGTCAAGTCTCAACTGAAGAAGAAGTGTTAATTCAAAATGGCCGTTCAGACAGGCATTTTCGAAACTACTGAAACTAGAGAAACGAAATTTGATATGAAGGTGTACCATCACGAGTGGGTTACGATAATATAATAAAACGTTATAACGTCGCCCATCTTAAACCAAAATGGCCACCAAAAGACATTTTCCAAACCACCAAAACTAATGAAACGAAATTTGGTATCCGTTTGAAAAAAATCCTAGAATGGTTCTGTGATTAAATGATGGTAGGTGTTTCATTGAGTGTTGGAAAATGATAAAGTATTTAAAAAAATTAAGATAACCAGGCAGGCCCACTTGCTATGAATTTTCGGGATAATTTTCAAAACTCAATTTTCAAAAAATCCATAAATGCCGAATATTCGGAAACACATTCAAAAACACAACATTTTAATTTTAAAAAAAATCCAAAAATGTCGGATTTTGAGGAACATTTTCAGAAATCCAAAAATGGTTGGAAGATGTTTTGGAACATTAAAATATATTTAAAATAGTTTCGTTAAACCTTTGTACCCAACGGCTTTCACTGGACCGATTTGAGTGATTTTCGTTTTCTAAAATGTTCCTAATTACGCTTAGATATGTAATGAAGCATTCGCAATCTTCTTCTCTACATCAACTTTGAATACACCAGAATCTCATTTTCCTTCCTATGAATTTCTTATGAGAATCTTTTCTGCAGAAGCTTTGTCCAATCGCCCAGCCGTTTATAATGAACCGATTTTCATAAATGTGTATTTTTTAATTTTCGTATTTACATACAAATATGCTATCAAACGGCCGTGGCTCTCGAGCCCGAGGCCTTGGCTTAGCATTCGGGAGGCTTTGGGTAGAGTTTCAGCGGCCGACTATTCTGATTGAGGTTTCTCTAGGGGTTTTCCTGTCACACCAGGCTAATTCCGGAATGGTACTTTCAAATTAGGCCCTGGACGACACCTTCCCACTCCCCTTCCCCTCCAAAAGACCGGCCTGTGCCTTAGATGCTTTAAGATCGTAAATAAAATTAAAAAACCTAGGTATGTTACGAACCATTCGCATTCCTCTCCATCTAGATATTCGTGTGGAGCCGCGCACACAATAGTCGAGTGCACTCTGTTAATCCTTTGTTGAACTATCGTATAAAGAGCGCTCGGACCCCGTTCTGTTTCAACTCGTTCCGTAAGCTGATCCAGATGGTCGTGCTCGCTAGTGGGGTAGTCTAGCGACTCCATGATCGCGGGTTAGAATCCCGTCTCGGGCATGGATGTGATTTTAACTGTGTTGTCCGTAAGTAGGTCAAGAAAGATAAACGAACAATAATGGTCCAAATCGTATAAATAAACGCAATGTACTATGAAAGTTAAATAAACGAGATTAAAAAAATAAAAGTGGTGTATTCGGTAACGCATTTGATTTCAATGCCAAAGGAACTCGGTTCGATCCCGAACCTTACAAAAATATTTTAAATATCGTAATTGTTTCATTCTACACTGCTGTGGCACTGATGAAAAAGGATATAAGGACATTAGATTTCCGATACAAGAACACGTTTACTCAAAAACGGTTTACCACAGATAACCTTGATCTTGATGATGCCAGTGGTGATGATTGAAGCTATAAGAGATTTCCTGAGCCGTTCAAGCAAGTGTTTCTTTCCCCTGACTATCTTTGCACTATTATCATTAATTTATCATGTCAGAAATGAACGAAGTACGGGACAATTTTATATTAATGTATCCTTATTGTAAGTGTGAATATTATTATTGCTGGAACAGATAATAAAAGACCATATATATATGAATAAAAATGACTGTACCAAAGAAATCATTTTGGGCTATAAAGTATGGAGTGTGGAAAGGTACTAAATAAATTGAATATATTGTTCATCATTCAATTCATTATGTTCATTGAACTCAAAAACTGTCTCAACTTGTAAATATAAGAATATGTTCATTAAAACAACATATGGAAATCGAGCTTGTGTAGCCCCTAAAGAAGGAGAAGAATTTCAAAATACTTCCTGACAGATTTAACAAACTTATTCCTGATTCCTAACAGATTCCTGACAGAACAAACTTATTAACCAATTAAGCTTGTATATTTCAAATGTAATAGAAATAAGAACTTCGAAAGGTATTAGACAAGTCTATCCTTAGAACATAAAAAATGTAGATTATTTATCTCTCCCTAATGAACTTCTTGTTTACGGTTTAGTTCTAAGAACAAACCACACGGACTTTTCAATAATATTCTTTTTAAGAAAGCAAATTGAATGTATTCTAGATGATTTGTCATATCTATGAATTGATTGTGCGTGCCTTTGTTGTCTATCAAATCACGTGTAATCTATATACATTAAATTGAGTTACCACGGAAAGGTCAACGGTCAATGCTAACACACGAACATGGCAGGAACGATTGAAATTAACTAAAGCCTACAAAAACAGATTTATAGTGGACAGTGAAACGGACAATTAACTTATAAGTTTATGCTTTATTATAATGGTGCAAGATGAAGAATGCACCTACCGCTCACTGAAACCTTCAATGTTGGCTTATGCATTGTGGTTCTGCAAGACGATGAGACTCTTATAACACTGGTCAAGAACGAGAAATTTCATTTTCCTAATTTTAGGCTTGCTAAGTTTATATCGGTGTGCTGTATTTTTCAATTATGTTTAAAATATCGCATCACGTACCATTGTGTTACAAATAATTACATGTATATATAGTAGATAGAATATGCTATGCTGTCGCAGTATAGCCTTGAAATTCAGAAACCGTCCAAGAAATGAAGCATAGCAATACACAAATGCACAATGGAGTAGAGGGCTACAATTTGGAGTAGATAATCAAAGTGATCGCGATCTTGAAATTCGACTTATTGGATGAAGATTATTTTATACAATGGTAAGAGGGTCGTGTAGCATATCAAAAGATACGGGAATATTTCTAGAAAGCCATACCCGGTAATATATTTGACCATACAGGGAAAAAGTTCCAGCCCGTCCCGGTAGCGGGTTTTAAATCTTTTTCATTTGCCCCGCTGTAATTGAGACCTTTTATGGCCTCCCTCGGTCGGATTAAGGAGGCACTAAAAGTGCTGAAGCCCAGGGCCCATACTGCTTCAGGGACCCTGACGAAAGTAAATGAGTAACTCATGTAAATGGCAAGCACAGGGGCAGGGCCGTCCTAAGGCATGGGCACAGTGGGCAGTCGCTAGAGGCTCCTAAGCCAACACGGACCTAGGGATCTCTCATGCTATTCTAAATACTTCTTACAAGCATTGTTTTTCTAAGTCCTTAATTTGATCATATTTGATTCAATTCGGAAAAGTATTTTACGTCAGTTCTTTATCACCAATGTCAATTACTATGTGGTAACTACTAAAATAATATTTCCGAATCGTCTTCCAATAAGTAGACCACTAAACGATCATGCAACGTATGACATGATATTGTTCAATTTTCCTATGTGAACATTTCACGACACTTAAAATTTTCGCCAGTTCCCTGGAAAAAAGTAAGGAAAGATTCTAACTCTCAGGACTGGAATGTTACTAACAAAAATCAGAAAACCTTCAGTTTCCACAAACATCTTTTTAAGCAAAGATTAGCTCTACTTTCATGCAAGTTCACATTTCGACCCGGATTGAGATCAAATTGTCAACCTGCATGATAATATAGAAAATTTTGCATATAGTGTTTGCTAACTGACTGCTAGCAGACTATTCGTATTTACGTTGTATTGCGTAGTTCAGTGCTTTCCAAAATTTTAGACTGAAATTAGGACTTTCGACGTTCGATCAAGTAATAATACAGAATTATCAATAGTAATATTCAAAATTGTAGTATCATATTGAAAGTAATGATTATATAAACGAGGTAGAACATTCGTTAGCGTATTTACTCTGTGATCAGAATGTCACAGGATCGATTTCCGGTGCTGAGTGTCCTGACAGAGTTTTCTCTGCTTAATTCGGTAACACTACGTAAATACCAGGATAGAAGCTTAATAATACAATTGAACAACAATATAAAAATGTAAAGAAATGAACAAATTGGAGATTTATTTTTGTTAAATAGTTAAAATTTACATTTTTTTGTTTAAAAACCCTTTCCTTTAAAACTAAGTAAGTGGTGTATTACTTTTTTACCTTTTGCTCTGTATTTATGTTCAAAATGCATACAAAGGCGCAATATTTTTAATAAGCTAATTTAAAAGTCAACGTTTTTAAGTATTAGAGGGAATTTATTGAAATGGTGTATTATGAATTAGTAATGGATAATTTATTGATCCGAACAAAAACACCAGAGGTGCAAAAAGTGGAGCCAAGTTCTTTAGCCCTAAAAAGGTGTGAAATGGGAGACGGATGAGCCAAGTTCCTTGGTGACAGCATGTAACAGGAACAAAG
>JAGDQP010061449.1:0-12039 GCA_022664845.1 Lepisma saccharinum
GAACCATTTCAGGGGAGGTTTGACGATGCCATTTGATACCTTTCTATATCTTAAGCGGTTTAGGAGATATAGCAAGTGTGATTAGTTTGCAACACTGCGTATATTGCAGACCTTGGTTTCAAACTATAATACAAGACAAGAGTACGTATTGATGAAGCACACTTCGTTGTGTACATTCATCCATTCCGTTGGTATCGCTTCCGTAATATGTGCAGTGTTACCAACTACATGTGAAAGTACAAATTCCCTGTATCTACTAAACTGCTTCAGATCTCGAATTGGCGTACACGGCGTTATCATAATCATGTCTACATCACTTTACGTACATGCTTACATTAGATACTTATCTGACAACTTTCTCGAGATATAGTGCATTACACAATTGAACATTGTCAATTTCTGCTACTTTTGGTTGCCCTTGTTCGCTGTTCATGATCATTCTGTTCCTATACAGATGCATTACGAGACTCTACATGTGTGGTTTCCCTTCCATATTAATTACGTTATTACTGTATGAGAAGCTCCTGAATTTGGGACTATTTTGCATATCTTTAATGCTATAGCGACCAGAGTTTGCAACACTGGCAGGTGAGAGTGGGCGTGTTTGTTTTTCCTTTCCATGCTGATTTAATATTCGTAATCAACTGACGTAGTTGCATTTGAAAAACATATAACTTTATATTGGGTTGGCAACACTGTTTGCCCTATTACAGTGATTTTAATCTCCATATATCAGCACATGTACTGACTAAATATATGTGCAAACTGTATTTGACCTGGTTGACCCGTTTCGAACATATTACTCCATCTTAGGTGACCTCCTTATGCCTGTCCTCGTCCATTTTCGTTTTATGTTTAAGGACCCTTATACTTTGTATTAGCCGCTACGATTTTGCACGCGCTGTTTTCTCCTTACTATCGTTCCATGTGCAAACTTTCAGAGGTGGTTTCGATATGATGGGTGGGGATGTTACCTTGTCAGACAAGACCTCGCCTAACAACAGTCATCTTCGATTCACCTTCAGTTCAATTCACCGGAAATCTTCTCTCAAGAAAGCTCGGATGATGTGGCCTTCTTGATGACAACGCATTCTTGGTTATTATAGTCCCATAAGGTTAACATACAAACTTTCGATGGTCAATATCTCGTCCAAAAAAAATCGCACACGTTCAAAAGTTTCGCAAAATGTTCCTTTGATAATTAGGAATATAATAGAGTACAACTTAGGTCCACTGTGTTTCTCTCTCCGAAAAAAACACACTTTTACGGAGCGATTTTCACACGCGTCTGCTCAATAGCAAAGCACTAACCCAAGTTAACAAGGGGAAAGTCTATTTCAAGCCCCAAAATCAATATTTTCAACGTAGCTACAGAAATACTATTTAGTACGGTGGTCCGAGGAAAATTGAAAACCACGCTATGTGGGATGCCTGTCACAAGTTAAAGTGGTCTAATCCACATTACTGGAGTCACCTAGTGCGCAGCAAATACGCGAATAGGTATAGAAATTTAGATAAATCACAACGTTTAGGTAACAATCAAGTACAGCCGGGTTCCCAACCTTCACATTTTGTTCACCCAGAACAACCCGCAACGGAACACAATATACAGAATAAACAAAATTTAGTGAATAATTTTGAAGGAAACATAATTTAAGCTAACAAAACAGTAAAATCTGATTTGTTGCATAGGAATTTATTACAAAACGATCCGGATAGCTTTATGCATAGCAAAATGCAATTTTAAAGCAAAAATGAACAGTAAGAGGAGACAATATATACGAAAGCGGTATATCTAAATAACATTCCTGGAATTATAGTCAACGTTAATGGTGAAAAGGCAAAATGGAATCTTAGATTCAGGTAGTGGGATCTCTGTATTGGATAACAGACTTGTAAGTAAACATTGGCAAACAAAGAATGTTAAAACTAAAGTTAGAGGCGTTTCTAATGATTTGTTTGAGTTGGATCAAGTTACGACAGTAAACTTTACATTGTAGACCAAGCATATTACCATACTTTTCGTGTAGCAAATATTTTTCATCTTAATGTGCTTTTAGCCTTAGTTTGCATGAAAGAAAACTGCATTTTTACATTTTGGGAAATATATAATTTCAGTAACACAAAATAGTAAACCTCAGTCAAAATTTTTGGATGAAAAAGAGGACACTGTTTAATCTGTATCAGAAAAAGTGTCATTGGCGCTTCAAGGGTATATTAAACCAAAATTTTAGATAGTTAGGAAAGTGGTGTTAGCTTCAAAAACGAGTGAACAAGTTTCTATAAAATTATTACATTAATCAGCGACAAAAAAGAATTTTTTGGAATCATCTGAAGATTTGTTACAAAATAAATCTTTTATTGTTCCACCACTAGTTTTTGAAACCAAAGACAAAAAAGTATTCATATACAATGTTTTGAATTATACAATAAAACTGGAGAAAGGAGAAATTTTAAGAAATACATTAAAAATTGTGCTACCATCGACACAAGCATGTAACGCAATTTTGAATTCAAATTTAGATGAAGAACAACAACTTTTACTTGAGGACAGGGAACTATTTAATCCGAATAGAATTGAGATCTGGAGCTCAGTCAATCCAAAAGTTAAGGAAGTATTTTTAGACATCCTGGCAGTTTGTCGACGTTTTTCAATGAACCCTAATAGAGTAGGAAAAGCACGGGCTACAAATACTTCATTGAGACCTACCCTCACACCCCTTATTACAAAAAAACAGTATTCAATACAAATTCATATTTTTGAAGAGGTCAAACTGGAAATTGAAAAATTATTCGTCAGGATGTAGTGGAAAGATCAGAAAACAATTACAATTCTCCATTGGTTTTTGTTCGTAACCCTAATATTTAATAGCAAGCTTTTTAAATAACCGCGGGTTGAACAGTTTCAAAATTTCGACCAACTTGTACCGAACCAATTCTGTAGAATTTGGCCACGATTTACGGTCATAAAACAATGTGTTCGTTCGATATACTCTCCGCATGTTTTACTATCGAACTTGATGAACGATTTCGTCCTCTTACAGTATTTAGAATTCCGAATTTAGAGACATTTCAATTCAAAAGACTAAGCATGAGTTTCCTAAATAACCCGACTATATTCTGTACCATTATGAGCAAATGCAGCTAGAGGTCATTTAGCATTCTATGTCGACGATATTTTCTTATTTGATGATTCAGAAACTCAAATGTTAAACCATTTGAGAGAAGTTTTCACCAGAATCCAAAATAGAGAGTTAAAATAGTCGTTGGAAAAGTCACAAATTTTCTTTCCTGTTATCAATGCTTTAGGTCACACTGTATCCAGAGATGAGTACAAGACATCAAACAGAATATTGGACAGTCTCGCTTTCCACGCACTACCCAAAGATCAAAAGGAACTCAAGTCCTTCTTAGGCCTTTGTGGATTTGCCCTATCAACATGCCCAAAGTATGTTCAAACGATAGCACCGTTGCAAGCACTTTTGAAAATAGGTCAAAAGTACGAATGTGAACCGAAACAGCAGCAGGTATTTTTGGATATTAGGGAAAAACTCATTCAAGCTTCAAAACTATATCCATTTAAGAAAGGAGGTGAATTGATGGTAACAACTGATGCAAATTTTGGCAGGATATCTGGGGTCTTGTTAACTAGAGAAACAAAAGATAGTGAATGGAAAGTTGTACTATAGTTTTCAAGAATTCTACAAGGAAACGAGAAGAAAATGGACGATTCTCGAACTTGAACTGCTCAGTATTCTATCAAGCTTTAAGCATTTTCATTTCTATATTTACGGAGTTAGTTTTATTCTTCAGACAAATAATAAACCAATCACATTTTTACGAGATGCACACCGCCTATCAGCCCGTCTATGCCGTTGGACAATTGCAATTAACTAATACAATTATATACATGTCACATATTCTGATATACAATGTACATCAGAATATGTGACAAGTGCTCGCAATGTAATGGATTCTTTATCGAGTTTGAAAACAAGGAAACCACAGGAAGATGAAATTGAGATGACTGAAGAAGACTGCCTATACGTAGTAAAAGATATTCCAAACATTATTGAGGAACAAGATAAGGATGCATTTTTGGCTCAATTGTAACATTTTTGAAGGGAGACAAAACAGAGAGTAATGATACTGGGAGCAGAGAAATATGCTTCGAATTGAAAAATGGAAAAATAAAAAAGGGTGTTCAGATTAGCAAATTATAAGATATATTTTGACTGTATTTCCCAAACTAAGGAGAAACATATATTAGAAATTGCACACTGAAGACCAGAGCTAGGGGCACACTTTAGCTATACGAAAGTGTATAACTTGTGTTAAAACACAATTTATTTCCCGGAAATGAAGAAGAAAATACGTAAATTTATAGATAAATGTGTCGTTTGCCAGATGCGTAAAATAAGCAGAGTACCAAGAAAAGCAGTACCTCAGAAATATTCTTAACCTGCACTTTTAGCGAAGAATGGACACGCACTGCAGAATGGTTGTGTTAGACTGACAGTCCTTAGCAAAAGAAAATCTTTCTGTGACCAATAAAATTCTCGCACTGTTATACCGAAGAAACTTCTGGAAAAGCTCTCTCTTTACAACTATGATGAGAGAAAGTATTCCGCTATTTCTAGTGAAGGGGTTTCATAAGCGACAGAAAGTCTAATTCTTTTAAAGTTTCATGTTTACAAAGTTTGTGATTGTAAACAGATTTTATCACAGTTAAGAATTAGTGTGAACATCACTTACTTGGAGACATGTCTACGGGCGGCCAGTTTGAGATATTTTTCTGATGAAAGTGAGATAAACCTTGTTTCATAATACTCCTCTATTTGTCTGTCTGTATGAATGTTTTCAAGTTTACAAGGAAAACATAAGATTTATGATTGTCTCAGCCGTCTTACAGACTCAGAGAAGAAACTTTCACCATCTGACCATATTATGGGATTAGAAATAAATACGTTTGGAAATCTTTTTTGGAAAAGATATGATAAGAGATTTACGTTTTTAACAAGAGTCGGTAACGGGCGGCTGCATTTTTTTAACTTAATGTGAGTTGAGAAGGTAATGCCTTAAATATTTGTGATTGCTAGATTGTGATCGTTAATGGAAACCTTTTAGAAGAAAATAAGAATAGAAACTATTTTGTTTATGCTCCCGAGGAAAATTCTAGAATGAACTTGAAATTATATAAACACTGTGATCGGATCCTATGACACTATTCTTGATTCTATTTTCAGTTTGAGAAGTGCTTGAATTTTCTTTTGCCTTTAACTTGGACGTTATGTTACAACATTTGAGAAAAAGTAAGTAGAAATTTATCAAATTTAATGTCTTACAAATAATTTCGGAAATGACCTGTTGCGGGATTCGAACTTACCACTGAATTGTTTGCATTTGTGAAAGATTTTTAATAAAATTTGATATTGGTGGCGAGAGATTGAACAATTTCAATAAAATAATTTTTATCATATTCATTTCTGACTTTCCATATTGTCAAACGAATACATTCTTAGGAAAACACAGAAATACTTTGACAAAAGTGGAATTTGTTTGCCTACAGTTTTGTTAATGTAAACTGGTAAAGTCATGATTTATGTTCTGCCCAAAAGCATCATTCGATTTGAAGTTTTAGATGAACCAATTGGGATTTAGCAGTGGCTTATATTGCTTGTTGAAAACGAAAGATTAACCCAGGTATGTGCATTGTTCAGAAATTAAATTATATTTTTAGTTATAGTCTAGTGTGTAAATTCTTAAACTTTTAAACCTGTCTGAGAATTACGAAGAAAAGTTTAATACTCAATTTGATTGGAGAAGAGGTCTGTGGGAAGCCAAGACTTTTAGCAAAGAAATTATAAATTATAGTTTTTTTCTATATTTCTAACTACTTACTTCTTTGAAGAGAGTGGAGGCCAACTTTAAATTTTAATATATTGATCAGTTCGAGACACAAAGCATTAACAAATTAAGATAGGCATCCCCGAAACTGAAAATTCACATAGAATTCCTGTTCATTCTAATAAATTATAACCAATGATTTTGTTACTTTGAAATAAGACTTGTATATAGATACTAAGTATATTTTTATATTTCTTTAGGTAATTACAGTTAACCGACTCTTTGGAGATTATCAATTAGCACAAGTAGTTGTGAAATTAGGTGAGTTTGTTCTTTGAATTTTAAATTTACTTCAGCTATAGAATCACTGTTTAAGTAGAAATCAAACTTGACTGAACTGAATTGTCTATTTCGTAAATAATATACGTTTTGTGAATATGGCGCTAGATTATTGTAGACTTCACTTTTCCTCAGTCGCACCAAAGAAATACTGGGATGGTAACTTCCAGTTAAGCCTTGACGATCTTCTTCCCGCACCTTTTCTCCTCCCAATCGAGGCAGAGTCGACTTACTTGTTCTATTGTTGCAAATATGGAATGACATAGTAGCATTAGTGTTTTGAAAATAACGCTTCTTGCCTCTACTGAAATTACTGAGTGACCGTGCCTCAGTGGAAGGACGTTGACTTAATATTTGGCAGGTCATGGGTTGAATCCCAGTCGCTGAACAGCCTGACTGAGGTTTTCCCTCAGTCACACCAGGCAAATGCCTGGATACGGGAGGGGAAAAGAATCGGGAAGGTGATATGTTTCATAAAAAATACACTTCTTGTACACTTATGAACTACGAATTGCATGGCCAGCACAATGAATATTTTATTGCAATGCATTTATGCGTGCTGGTACACGCAGTGTTTTATACAAATGTCTCTGTATCATAGACCAAGAAAATGTGGCTTTACATTTCCCATGCGTCGTTTATGGCGTCTGTTTAAAGCGGAATAACTATATATTCTGATACTCTTTTGTCAAGCTAAGAACTTTAAAGACAGTGTCAGAGACAGGAAAATATTTTTCTGAATTACGTCATTTCTTACATGTTTTATTTAACTATAGCACAAAGAAAGGCTGCTTACATATTTGAAAGTATCCACCAATTTAAAATCAGTCAACTTTCTGTATAGGCACAGACGATTAAAATTTATTTATGGTCTTTAGGCAAGTTTGACGGCCACTTCATTTGTTACTTGTTTCATCTAGTTATAGTCTAATCAAGTGTACCTAGCATATTTGAAAGTATCCACCATTTTAAAACCAGACAACTTTCTGTATAGAAACAGCTAATGCAAATGTATTTAAGGTCTTTAGGCAAGTTTGACTGCCACTTCATTTCTCATGTATTTCATCTAGCTATAGTCTAATCAAGTGTATCTAACATATTTGAAAGTATCCGTTATTTTAAAACCAGACAACTTTCTGTATAGACACAGCTAATTCAAATTTATTTATGGCCTTCAGGCAAGTTTGACTGCTACTTCATTTCTCATGTGATTAATCTTACTTAAGAGTAATTAAGTGATTTTAGCATATTTGAAAATATTCATCATTTTAAAACCAGCCAAGTTTCTATATATATATTTAAATTTATTTCTGTATTTTAGGCAACTTTGACTCACGATGATATTGAAAATATTACTTGTGAGTATTTACAAAAGTGCTTCATGCATACATTTTTATCGTGGGGGGGTTGGGGGAACATATTATTTTCTGTAGAAATTGCCAATGGAAACTTCATTTTACATGGACTATAGAAATAAAAAATAGAAATTTTGCTGTCAGACGCGGGATTTGAACTCGGCACCCTGTCTTTGCGGCTATGAGTAAGTTAAAAATTTAGCTTTCTCTGATTATAAAATTAGAAATACGTATGCCATAGCCTGCATTAGATTTAGGGCGGTAAATGATTAACATGAAACAGGAATAAAAATATAGAAATATAGAACACGCATCTTAAATAATAATAATAATTTTTAAAATATCACGTAGAGATTCGCAAGTAATAATGTCCCAGCTCAAACACATTTTCGTAACAAATACCCGAGCGATAAACTATTGGTTTACGAAAGTCCGAGTGTTAACAAATGCAACGGAAACATTTTTGTGCCGGACTAATCTCTGATATTGCTTTAAACCAGTACAACTGATAAGCTAATAAAACATGTAACTTAATATTTTTGTAACAACTGTAAACTTGGATATTATACCCATAATACATGTATAATGTAAGAGAGACTTCATTTCTTTTATTTTTAGGACTCCTATATTTTTTATGTATGTCTGACAAGCATTGAGAGAACTTATTAAACTATACTATTACTATATTTGAACAATATGCTTTGAAACACATTTAAAATATTTTGTAGAAAAATTGATTTTTTTGTTCCATTTTCCTAAAATTTTGAGTCCAAAACGTATGAGGCACTAAACCACCAAAATTTATTATATTGTTGTACACCCTTTAAAAGACATTTTAAAAATATTTTGTAGAAAACACTTTTTGAGAATTTTTTTAATTTTTCTAAGTTGCTGAAATTTTGGCAAAGTCCAAAAGTTGAAAGGGAGAAAAAAAATTGTTCCACCAAAATTTAATATATTGTTGTACACCCTTTGAAAGATATTTTAAACGTATTTTGTAGAAGAATTTCTTGAGAATTTTTCTTTGATTTTTCTAAGATTCTGACATTTTCACAGAGTCCAGAAATTGTAAGAGACCTGGCAAAGTTTGAAGCTGAGTATCTATGGTTGGTTCTTATAACTTTTGCTTTTCGTTAAATTGTTATCAAAAATAATAGTTTCAAGTAATTTCTACTAACAACTGGAAAAGTGCAAAAATACGTATCTGTGATTCTTCCATATAATTGTTACAAATCACTGTTACTCTTCGTTAAACTGTTATCAAAAATAATAGTTTGAAGTAAGGCTTAAAATTCATATACAGTAACTGACTCGATTCGCTTCGTATTTTTCAGTCTTTCACCAGAGTTTTAGAGTGAAATTGTTTACTGTACTAATAAAAGTATGCTATAAGATTTTTATTTTATTTAAGGTAAATACAGAATCTTCTCCAAACATATTTACTTTTCCGCTAAAGTTAGAAATAGTGAAAGCAAATAATTTTAGAATAATAGTTTCCAATACTTAATTTCTGAATCAAGGTTGGTAGTAGTTAGCATTTTGTTGGAATTGAAATATTTTTTATCAGGAGGGAGGCAAATAATTTTCTGTGTAATGTGGAAAAGAACTACTGCTTAAATCATGTCACATACGATTAAGGTTTTATTAGAAATAAAAAGAACCATCGTTTTCTTCTTTTATTTTGAGGAAGACGACTATAAGGCGACAGTTATTCTTAAGATGTGCAGTATAGCTTTCTATGGAGTGACATAGCTTATAGTCTTAGGAATTAGAAGCAAGTCATCTATAGTAGGCTGTTTAAAGATATTTGCAGAATATTCATAGCTTGCATATTTCTTAATTAAAATAAATCCGGGTACCAAAGTTTAGTAAATAATATGTTTTGAAGTTGTCCTAATAAATTGTGGTAAAATATTCGTCACAGATTCAGAATATATCTCTATTTGAAGGACTCATTATTGAAAGAACGTTTTAAATATATGATTTTGTAGGCCTATCTGTACCAAATTCTTCGCTCTTGTGAACAATACCGTGAACACGAAATGTAGCTTCTTTGCAGCTTCATCGCCAAGTACAAAGATTAATATAAAATTTTCTAGACCTTTACAAAGTGAGGTATTGGATGAAATCGTGAGTGAGAGACACTGTACATTTTACTAAATATTGGAAGAGATTTAATCCACTACTTTGAGACGACCGCCTAATACATTTTGGTCATAATAAAGCCAACGTATTTTGCAGAATATCGAGAGTAAATTTTCACACCGGCCAGCAGCATAGTATCACATCTTTAGATTTGCAACCTGATGACCAGCACCGTTTCAATGAAAATCTTCACTTCACAACACTATTCACAGTGGAGGACATAACAATAGTACATAAGAAAAAATACTGGTTCTGGCTTGGACAGTATTACCTACGGTCATATAAAGGATACAACCTTATGACATTGACACATAAATTTACAGTACATTTTTTATTTAATTGAATGTTAGACATGCAATTGGACACGCTTTATAATCGAAGCCTTTTGAGCCTGATTGAAGATATAAGAAGAATGTGCCTAAAGGACTTAAAAATATATTGAAATTTGTATTTGAAGATAAAATAAATGCAATAGCTTTATGAAATCCTATGATCTTTCAAAGTAACTGTGTCACTAGCCAAATTATAGAAGGAAAATACAAACTTGTCTTTCGGTTATGGAAACCAGTGTTTCTTTCAGACAAAACATTTTTGAGGGGTTTATATATTGATTTTACTTTTAGAGAACTTTTGCTGAATATATTTTCATATAGACAATGATATGATAATTACATAGGTGAGTTGTCCATTTTTTCAAGTAAACAGAAATATTCAACTTTCCGCTTTCAAAACTATGTCTTGGTCAAGTTTATGTATTGAAAATATTAAATTTCTTCAAAGATATTTGCTAGTAAATGCCTTTTTGTCTTGCCGCCTATGGCTTTTGAAAGAGAAAATTTATTTGAACCAGATTCAAGTTAGTAAAAATGCATTTTGATGTTGTCTCTAGCAAGACAATATAATAGTTTTTCCTTCTTCCAGAGTAGAAATATAAAAAAATGAATACCTTTCTTTTTGCACACATTTGATAGTCTATAAGGAGAAAACAAAACATTTCCCGCATATTTTTTCTCGCGCGTTATTTGGAGGTTTTTAAACTTTCATTTAACGCGTTCTAGCGACTTTTTGTTTTGTAGATGACAACACTGATTACAGTCAATGTTAACTATTCCTTATGTTATTTGCCTCTATCACCGTTTTGGCGTAACGATTCGTTATTTCGTTCACTTCTGTCACTTGCTGATAGCAGTTGCACATCCCTTTTGCTGCTGGCTTGTCTATGCCTCTGTTTTTAGTTTAAATATTATTTTGTGTTGATTACTAGTGTGTTAAATATTTAACAACATTCTGAAAAAAACATTTTATATGTATATGCTTCCATATAATGATGAGGAGAGATAGTTTCTACCCTTGGAATAATTTAATTTTGTCTTTAGATATTGAAAGAGTGAAAATGGTGTGAACTCTTACATTTTCTTTTTTAGATTTAATAATTGACAATTTTATTTAATTTATTACTTATATAAATATTTCCTATGGAAAGAAGCTGGATTAATGACTATATTTAATTAACTACAAGTTGAAAACTAATTACTAGTTGATTACAATCGCTGATGAATGCTCTTTTGTAAAGTAATGGATCAAACGGAACGCCTTAGCTATTAAACAATTGTTATAGACGTTTAAATAACTTTAACTTTAACATATCTGAGTTCATTACATATGGATTAAAGTATATTTTTCTGCTTAGACTTAAAATTTAAATAACAAAATGCACCATGCTTTTGCTTATAAGAATCTACAGTGTATAAGGACTGTATGAACGAAAACCATCTAGATTGTACTAGGAAAATCAATTAGGAAAAAGAAAATATACATTCATATATATATATATATATATATATATAGAGAGAGAGAGAGAGAGAGAGAGAGAGAGAGAGAAAGAGAGAAAAAATAATATCTCACATTAGAAAGTCGATAAAAATAATAAGAATGAATTTTCCTCTAGCAGCATGCATTAATAATAAGAAGGATTTAGTCAGCTTATTTGAAAATATAGGTAATTTAAGAACAGAGGTTTTATAAAATAAAATGGCAACAACAAGTTTGTTGAATCTAAAATAAGAATTGAAGCTTTCCTGGCGGCGAATATTATACAGATGTTCTCGGGATATCAGCCAGGTGAAGTCCGACGATAGAGCCGACGTTTCAAGAACAGACATTGTTCTCATCTTCAGGGCAAGTATACTGAGACCAGTTCATGTGTACTATATATAGTAACGTTAGGGGGCGGAGCTTAAGAATCTGTGTCTCTGATTGGTTGGCCTATAGCTTGACGCTGATTGGTCGTTTTCATGTATGTTTTCTTTATGACTGGTGTCCAAGTCCGACTAAGTTGAAATCCTGTATCTCT
>JAGDQP010061450.1:0-12038 GCA_022664845.1 Lepisma saccharinum
ACGTGTAATTATGTTGTACATGATTATAATTATGCCAAAACAAACTTTAACAATGGGTTTCTTGGAATATTCCAACACAGGTTGATATAACAATTGACTCACTTACTATTTAAAATGTTTTTAAGCATAGTAAATATGACGTTTTGTAGATGGCGGTCACTGACGTCATACCCTTCAGCATGCATCGTATCCTGTCCAGTATGCATTAATTGCCATTTGCTTTCAATAGTTTGCAAAAGAAAAATAATTTTTCGTACTCTGTATTCGATTTAATTGATCTGTACGTTTCATCTTTTTCGGGCCCACTTTTCGTTATTTGTTGACGATAGCAGATATAATTTTGGTTGTAAAGGTTAACGTAGGCACAGTACCTACATACGAATTTTCATTACAATCGAGCTCATTCTCTTGTGGATGTACATTGTAAGTAACAATACAAATTGTTTGTGTGTATTAATATGAGGAAAAAATGTGAATCTTACCTCAATCAATTCGCGAACTTCCTACACCTCTTCTATAGATTTGCATCTTATTCATTCAGCCCATTAAGTATAGATGCACTCACCTATGAAAGAAGCAAGTTAGAATAGTTCAGCATAATAATTTTGAAATCAAATTAAAATAGCTTATTGCCATATTATTCTTATAAATAAAAACACTATTACCAAAATCAATAGTAAGTGTAGTTTAGAACAAAAAAAAATCTTTTAAGTATTATCTGCGAAAATATTCTGTATTATATAGCAGCCATTTATATATAAATTTCCAGAGCAGATAGAACCAGTTACGCAATAAATTTTAAACCCTAGCTGAACATTAATTTGTTTACAAGTCACAGAAAAAAAATAATTATAAGTACAGTTGACACCCATGAGGTGAAGTATGCTCAACTCGCATTCCATGCTTTCCCGGTTTTAAAATCTAATACAAAAGCAGTCTTTGCGTACTAGTAGTTTATCCATAGTTCGGTTCGACTGACACCTAGTAGGAGAGAATATATCTGAACTTGTGACTATTCACAAAACTCTAACTAAATTATTGACTTGAGCACGCTGTATAACATTTTGTGCGGCATAGTGATGTATTATCAATTTCTAGTTCTTCTACAAAAGAAACAGTGCATCTATGTATACCTCCAGGAAGAACATGCACAAGAGTGTAAAAGAATCTACTGGGGTCGAGGTTTAGCAAGATAGCAACATTGTGCACTTTACCTTCGAGGTACAGATATTATTAAAGTGTGTTTTGCTGTCTACTATTATTTCAACTATGGAATGCTGATTAGTTCGTGGATTAAGTTGATTCGAAGATTAATTATTTTGGATAACTGCCTCATAGCTATGTAAAGTCATATAACGATGTTGCTAGTAAGTGTCACAATTTCACGTAAGAGTCTCATAATATTATGTACCAAGAAATTGGCTTCATAAACTCAACACGGTAGCTGGGTAGCACGATCATGCCTAACTCGTATATCGTGGCTATATATGTGCCAAAAATTTCTGTACACTACCCAAATATATTTCGAAGCTCTCCTCGAATGGCTACTAAAGTAGAAAAGACTATCACTGCTTTAGGTATCCAAGGGAAGGGTGAAGAATTATATGCAACTGTCAGGTATGAGCTGAGGAAATTCACTAAATAGGAACCGCCGGCTGGGCTGTCACTATTAAGGAATCTCGACTCTTTACAACGTGATGTGAGTCCTGAAAGAAAATGCTATTTCTTCACAAAAAGGTATTAATTATGATCTTGCGATCTGATCTTGCACACATACATCTTGCGTTTAGGTCATTAAGTCGAGTACAATAACTTACAGTAGTTATTGGTATCGAAAGACCTAAAACTTAGTAATGTCCATCGTGATGAGTGCAGTAGTTTATATAATCTAATACTAATAGTAATAATAAGAATAAGAATACTAATAATTAAAAAAACAAAGGAAGTATTTCTCCTTGAAAGTACTTTAAAATCACATATCTAATGTTATTAACATCAAGCGCCATCTCCTTTGCCACTTGCTTGTTATAGAGCAAACACACAATTTGCACATTCACCAACAATATTAGTTTCTGATTTACAACATTCGGTAAGCTATCCTATTACACTGTTACATATGGCACCCGAAGGGAACTACACTAAAGAAAAAGTTCATTAACATAAATATATGGACAAACATACATATGGGCGAATATATATATATATGCAACGTTCAGGCAACTATTTGCATCATACAGCAACTACGGGTTTTTCGCACTATATTTCGTTATAATGATTCTTAAATCTAGAGAATCATTTTTCAAAGCTAACTCAATCCAATGCTCTCAGACATTTAGCAGCTGAACGACTCATTGATCTGTGCAACGTGTTCGACATTCATGATGATTCCCCTTGTCTACACTCGCAATAGCCCCCATTAATTCCTTTATTATTCACCTCCTTGTAACTTCGGATTTCCGTTTCTCATGCCTTCAGCAGTAACACAGTGAATCACTGTATGAGGTCTGTGCATCGGCAAACTCAGGGTGACACCATTTACAACCAATTCTATTAGGGCTTCTTTGAAGTCTATCTTAACGTTATCGCGACTCCTAAAATCTCTACCCATAAGAACAGAGTGATTAACAAAGACCTTTAACAACGAACGCGTTGCCGTATAGGATTTTCTGTGCAACGCTAATTGGTAATGCCGTTACTCCAATGACACTCTTTTTACGAGTCTCCGTATAGTCCACTAATATGACATTGGCGGCTTTCTAAGCTTAGGGTGTGGCACAATACTGGTGAGCTTCCTCCAGAGGTCACAGGAGCATAAGGAGACATCGGCATCACTGTCGGAAATGACAACACAAACGATATCTAGCACAAGCACTTCCCCTTTGCTAGTTCCCCGGTCGTCTGAAGAATCCACTTCTGTTGACTGGTCAGTGACGTCATCTTCTCTGTCCGTGTCATTCCCATTCACCAACTTTTATATGAAATAAATTAAACTTACATCCTTGAATTCTTGGGTTGTTATTAGTCCATGGATGAGTCAAGTTACAGTACTTTGAAGTTTCAGCAAGATTGGCGATATTACAATGGTCTTCATCAGTCCACTGGGTCTTCTGTTTATACTCATAATTCCGTCCTTCGCGGTGGATTGCGTAATCAGTTTTTTTTAGTTCGAATGAGGAGTATCGGTTGAGTGGACCTTTCTTTCTTGAGTATCTTCCTTAGCTATATCTGACTTTCCAGTCCTTTGATCTTGTTTCCAATAATTAAGTCCTTGAATTTCCTTTTCGGTGAAATTTTGTTTCCTTCGCTCTCTTCTTTTCCTTTTATTTCTCTATCTTCGTCTGTAGTTCGAGGTTCTCTCTGCCCGTCCTGCTTCTTCCTTGGTGGAATTATCCGAATTCGATGTGTGCACGTTGACTTCATTAATACCCCGTTTTATACTTATATGTACATCATATCGACTTCTTCCACCACTTCCATCCTTGGTTTAAACTTCTGCGAGATTCACATGTGTCTAAATAAGTTCTAATCTTCTTATAGTTTCCAACATGCTCGTCAAATTTAAGTTTCTCAAAGAAACTAATTGTCTTGGGTAATCTATAGACATCAACAGAATGAGACTATTGGAGATAGAGGCCTCATTAGCGTCGACATCTAAGTCTCTTATGAGATTACAATGGGACCACGCAAACTGTCCTACACTGTATCACGTCGAGGAATAAATGGAATGATTCTTAATCTTGTAAGTTTTACATATGGCATGTAAGCTGATGGATAGTAAGCTAAGAGTATCTTCTGCATGCTTTGTAATTCACGAAACGTTTAGAGTTAGAATTGAACCAAGATAGTGCTGACTTCTGTAGCACGAATGGTATAATATCCACGTATCTATGGGGTCCTATTTCGAGTAATGAAGCCTCTCTTTTAAACTGTAGTAAGAATGATCGTGCAGATAATTAATCATCATCGCTAGGATATTTGGTGAATGATTTCGGTTCAGCTAGGTAAATATTGTTGTTGCCTCTTGAATGATTGGTATAATGGTGCGATTTACCTTGAATCTTTTTCGTTTCAGCCGATCCTTTGTTTCTTCGCTGGGACCATTAGGCATACCATGGCTTAAATGTTCCACAAAACTTCATTCGATGGCACCACTTCTGGGATGTTCTCGGTGTTTGTAACAGCTCTTTCGTGAGTAGATGCTTTCATCGCTGGAAGATGATGAATTTGTAGAATTTCCCTCAAACGAGTTCTGGGCATCATACTGTATATCTGGCTTACGATATTTATCCATTCTTCTTCCACTATTACCTGGAGAATGACCAAACAATTCTCTCCTAACGTCACAATTGGCCAGGCCTCTATGTGCCGAGCGATGGTAACAACTTGATGATTCTCGTGATGACAGATTGTACTGACAATCATTAGCTTCCGACGGGGATAAATTTCATTCTGACAAACCTGAGGAAGTCCTGGGTGATTGCTCACTGAATTTTTAAGCCATTTTGCTTCTGCATCTCTTCCATCTGTTTATCCTGACTTTCTAGTTTTTTGTTTATCACATCAATTTGATCCTGCAAGGTACTTGAGAATCGATTGACTTTGATTCCACATTGGTAGTGTGTTCCTTTGAGGAGCAATTCTTGCTTAGCCATGCTTGATTCAACGATAGCAGTAGCACTCCCTACCACTTCTTTCCTCAGTTCAATTGACTCGGCCCCAAACTTTTTCCGTGTGTTCTATATTACTTCACGGGTCAGCGTTTTCATCTTCTCTTCTATGAGTGTCAGGTTCTGCTCTAGACTGCTTACTATTTTACTAATTACTTCTTGATTAGTCTTAACTGCTCTACATTGGGCGTCCACTCTGTTTGATTGTTCGTGAATTTGCTCATTCGTTTTTAGTATCTGCTTTATACCTCCATTAACTTGATCGGTCAACGCTTGGGAAAATTTCACAGTTATTACGAGCTTCTTTCATCTGTTTTCTAAATACCTTTTGTGTTCTGCAACTGTCCTTGCACGATTTCGATTCGTTGAGTTACGTTTTTAATTTCACATTCTAACTTTGATCCCATATGACGTATTGATGTTTCTACCCGAGTCAGTGACTCCTCTGTTTGTTTCTGCAAAGATTCAATATGCTTTAATAACATGATGAACATTTGCTCAGTAGACTGTGGCAGTACGCCCGAACTCCGACAGCATTATTCCTTTTCTTTCTCCCGACATGGCGGACATTTCCAACAATGATGATCAGATGCTGCGTCATCATAATCGCGTTGGCGCTCCCATTCTTCAATGCTCATGTCATTACAGAGTTGATGGAACCAACGGTCACATCCAGCACACTGGACACTTCTATCGTCTTTGGTAGGTTCATCGCAGCATAAAACTTCGTCATTGTCTTGGTCCGCTCCTTCAACCAATAATGGCGTTCGCTTCTTCATCCGACTCGATGACATGATGAGTAATCTTCCTTCAGTACACTACCACACTATACCTCACACGTTTTGATCATTAAATTAGGCCCTTAAAACACTTCACACTGTTTTTGCACAATATTGTTCACAACTGGGTTGGCAACACTAAGTGTCATATTCTTGTGTTGCAGTAGCTAGATATCAAGATGATGCCTAACTTGTATATCGTGGCAATATATATGTGATTTAAGTTCTGTACACAACCCAAATATAATTTCCAAGCTCTCCTCTAATGGCTACTAAAGCAGTAAGGACCGTGCATGGACTTCAAGGGAAAGATGAAAAATTATATGCAGCTGTCAGGTATGAGTTGAGGAAATTCACTGAATAATAAGCGCGCTGTCACTATTCAGGAATATCTCATCTCTACAACGTTATGTGAGTCCTGGAAGAAAATGCTATTTCTTCACAAAAATGTATTTATGATGATGTTGCGATCTGATCTTCCTATTCAGGTAAAGGTTATTAAGGCGGGTACAATAACTTACAGTAGTTATTGGCATTGAAAGACCTAAAACTTAAACTTAATAATATCCATCGTGATGCGTTCAGTAGTTTTTCAGAAGAATAGTACTAATAATTAAAGATCACTATTATCCTTTCATTTTTCCTTGAAAGTACTTCAAAATCACATGTCTAATGTTACTAGCACTAAGCGCCATCTATTTTACCACTTTTACGTTATTGATGATACACATTTTGCACATTCACTAACAATATTAGTTCTGATTTATAACATGTGGTGAGCTATCCTGCATCACACGGTTACAGCTATTACACTCATGAGTTGCTACTGTGTATCTATAATATCTATATACTTTGTATTGATTGCCCCAGATGCCAATTTTGGTGTAGCGATACAACTTATAAGTAGGCAGTTCTTAAAAAATCGAATGTTACGTAATTCCTTACGTGATCACGTAATCGCCGTGAAGATATAGACTGAAAGGCAGTATAAAGTTTGATGATCTTCAAATAATTTAATGTTTCATTTCTCAGTTGAACACATGAAGTTCTTAAAGGCACTTTGAAAGAAGAAGTTCTAAGCCAAATAAGCTTTCAGTGATGGCGGCCTACCATCAACACTACCAGCAACAACTGTTAAAACTCGCTCATCTTAACCCTTCACTGCCACACCTATAAAAAATTACACTTAAGACACCCTTGGGTCCTGGGGACCCACTACCATTTTTTTATTAATAAATAGTAAGTGAATTAGGAGAACACTATGAAAACAGATCTGTAAGTAATATTGAACTTCTATTATTCACATAAACTCATAAAAATTACAAAATATTTACTCAAATTTTATGGTTAATAGCAAATACAAAATGGCTGCCTATGATAATTGCAATTGTTATTGCCTATGATGTATTTCAATAAAACTTATAGTATCACTTTGAAATTGCTACATTGGCTTAATAATGAACAGTACTTTTAAATTTGTCTTGTAAAATGTTCTGAATTATTTCTAAGAAAAAAAAATGGCAAGCACTTTGTTTCACACTTTTTTCTTCAATTAACATATATGAGATTTAAAACTTTTCTAAAGCACTAATAAAATGAAAATGTACAACATTTTTTATCTGATTATTTAATTTCTTTCGTCTCAAATGTTTGTAAGAAGGTTTTCACAGTGTAATTTACTGGTTAGAACATTTACGACATACTGTCGTGGAACACTCCATGCATATTGGGATCTGACATTCGGAACACTGATGGAAGGTCTTAATGTCTTTACCTTTCGGGCACATCGCGCATCTCTTTCTTTTTGATTTCTGAACTTGAGAGTTTGAGGATGTCCCAGCTCGTTGAGTGGCATTTGTATCAATCCGAAGACTAGAACATATTGTCTCCTTGATCTCAGAACGGAGGTAAGGTCGTTCACTAACTGCATCCCAAGCGTGATTAGGAACTTTCTGTGTTTCATTGTTTCTGTTTCTTTGTCTCCATTGTATAAAACGAACGAATTAACTCCAGCAATATCCAAAACCGTATACAACAAACACATAGGCCATCTTCTTGTTCTGCGGGAGGTAGTGTAGTTGTAGCACTTTTCATCAAATGCATCCACTCCCCCTTTGGTGCGATTGTAGTCCATGACAATCTCAGGTATCCCATCAACATCTTGTACATTATGATGCATGGTTGAAATCATATTCACAACTTTCCTTTTCTTAGGGACATATAAAACAATAGTAATGCTATTAGTAAATCCATAAGTCGAAGAACCCACATTTCTTCCTGTGGAAGTGGTGAAACTTGTTGGCAGTTCACGCTTATTTTTCTTCAAAGTTCCGATGTAAATAAGACCTACAGCAGATAGTTCTTGCACTAATTCAACACTTGAGAACCAGTTGTCATCAGTTACATTTCGATTGCTTCCCTGTATTGGCTTACTCAGTCGCATTACAACAGAAGTAGGCACAAGCAGTTTTCTAGCATTAGGAAGATGAGAAGCGCAATCACCTTTTCCACAGTAGACTTCAGCGTTCAGACAATAATGCATTTTGGAGTCTGCTAGGATGAAAATTTTGATACCATATTTACGAGGTCTCGACTGAATATACATACGAAATGGACACCGCCCACGAAATCCAACCAACATTTCATCTACAGTTACGAACTCGCAAACCGAATAGTTTTTCTGACATTGTTCAACAAAAGAATCAAACAAGCAACGAATATGATACAGCTTACCTTCTGTCAGTTTTCTGGTGTCTCTTATTGCCATTTCATCGAATCGTAAACACCGTAGCAAAAACAATACGAGTCCATCGGCATAACAGCTCTAAATATGGGTCTTCCAGTGTCATCAGTTGCATGTAAACCAGAAATGTCTTCACTGTGTGACTTAAAAACACCCCACAAATAATAAAGTCCTATCAGAGCTCGGATCTCAATGGTATCTGTTCCTCCGTAGTATGCAACCTTTTCTGCAGATGCTGGTAGTGATCATATTTTGCCATTTGTCCTAAGAACAATTTCACTAATCATTTTATCCGTAAAGAGAAGTCCCCAATGTCACAGGTATTTTATTAGTAACACATTTTGCTGAACCTTTCAAGCCAGGGACGTGAATAGGGGGATTATATTGGTACTACGGTGCCTTCCTTGAGAAGTTGAGGCAGTCTTAGATCATTTGAATCGATTACGTCCATATAAAGCGTTATGATCTTTTCTCTGACCTGCATCACTCTGATCAATGTTTACCTCATCTTCCCTTTCACACGAGTCAGTATTGTGATCACTGGGTTCATACTCATCATCATCACCACTAATATCATCAACATAACTTTCAAGAAGTGCATCCCGAATTTCGTCCTCATTCATTGTTCAATCAACGAAATAAACCACAAACACAAAACATGTATCCTTCGAAAACTAATGTAATTTACACCACACCTGGGTCCTGAGGACCCAATGACCTTGCCACTGCAGAGAGTGAACGCAATACACGTGCAATGTCGATGCTGAAAGAAATCAAACTGCGATTGAGGAATTTACGTAGAAGTATAGTTCAGTGTTACCAACTGTGGCTTGAATAATGGTGGTAGAAAAAATCCTTGGGTCCTGAGGACCCAGGTGTGGCGATTACGGGTTAATATTCCTTGTCAACCTTAACTAGTGAACAATGAAACCCGGAAAGTGAATCCGTCAAATCTCTCTCCTATTGCACGACAGTCTCTAGTTCTATATGACATAAATGGTTCCAATTTTTAGAAGAAAACTCAGCGTCTGACCCGGATTTCGTAGTTTTGGCGTACCTTCCCAGCATCGTCTGAGGTGACATAAAAAAATGAGACACTTTAAAACTGACAATTACCTAGTTTCTGAACACTTCTATAGTTATTTTGATTCGATGTAGATCTTATCCTCAGCTTGAAGCTATGGGAAAAGAAAACTATCCACTATAAATGTAGGTCGAAAATATCTTAGTGGAAGTACTTCTGGTAAAGGAAAATCAAAGAGACCATCTACATCAAAATTAAAACGCAGAATCGCAGAATAATAATGACGTTTAACGTGGGAAGTATAGAGCTAAAAGCTCATGACTCCCATGTGATTCTTTTGACGGGATGAAGAATGTAGTAATAAAAGTGATTAGGGAGCAACTGTCGCATCCCTAAGGCAGTCAATGTAAGTCGAAATTGAGGAAGAAGCATTAGTGTGGCGAGGCTAGGAGGAAGGAACATTATTCTGAGTACTTTTTTGGTAATCTATACCAAGATTTTTCCTATTGAATAAAATCATGGATTCGAATGCAGTTTCAAGATAAGAGTAGTAAGGAGACATTCTTGAAAACTTTCAAAGAAAAAAAAATTGGCCCTTGTTCCAAATTTACAGAATACGACAAAACTATGAACGAAACAAGAAAAAAGGCTAAGATTACAACCACTTTTACCTAAGTAATCAGAGTCGTTCCAACTAACCTAAAAATTGACTGTCACAAAAAAAACACCTATTTAACAAGAAACCAATAACAAAAGCCATTAGAATAAGAAATGATAAAGGGCTACTCCCTCCAGTTCGACTCTTCACTAGGGATCCGACATTGGTCAGCCATTTGATAACAAATGGCATCACAATGGGCTATAGTAGGTTCAAGGTCGACGAATCCAGCAGCTAGATCCAAGTCTTGCCGGAACTGCATGTTGTACCATAGAAGATACAAATGTACTAACCAACCACAATGTTTCAAATGCGGAGAAGGTCATCCAAGTTACAAATACATTATGTCACCTAACAAAAACTGCTGTGCGAATTGCAGAAAACCAGGTTACCGGACTGCTGCTTCTATCTGCCCACTCAGACACAAACAGGGGGTGAAGATTGCACCAACAAATTGTTTTAGGACAAACAAGGATGACTCTTCTTTCACTGACAGTCTTCAAACCTGCAAACACATTGTTATCGATAATTCTACAGGTTCACAACAGCTAGACCAGATTATTGAAGTAAATCTTTCAAAGTTCACCAATAAAATAACGAAATGGATATCCACTGCATTTACAATAGCCTTGTCTACTAGTACATCTCAAATTAACTCTGTCATTAATCTCACCGCTGAAGAGATCCATAAAGAAGAAAAAGAAATCCTTTCGAAAAAATAAAGAAGTTCGAAAGAATTTGTAAAAGGATGGATGAATAAAAGGCCAGTATTTCTGTTTATTGAAATTTACCAACTTGATGAACATTGCTTGAGCCATTCAGATATTGATCAAAATTACACCAATCTTCCATTTGTCCTATGTGTTGTATACAATGTAAAACAATAATAAAGAAATTTGTTGCCATAAAAATTGGAATTTATATTTGTTTTTAGTGGAGCAAACAGCAACGAAATTCTTGTATCAAAATTGAAAACCGAACAATTTTTATGAGACCTTCAACTTGCTCATATCACTTAAAATTATTTATCACAGGAAATGCTTAAAAGATGGTTCTGGTATTAATATATATTCAAACTGGCAACAATGATGTTTCTCATTATTCCCGCATGAATAGGAAAGTACAAATTTGGCTCACAGAGCATTGTGCTAACACTTTTTTAATTTATTTACTCTCTTAGTAATAAACCTTGAAAAACAATAGAAAAGCTTATTTTCCACATTACACAATGATGTTATTTATAAAAGCGTTGCACAGTTATGTTATTTTGTTATTATCTCTGTGAATTAACGTTCATATTTTGAGTATTTAATTAAGAATAATGAAATCACGAAGTTCATGTGGGAAGGCATTTAGTTCATAAATGAAAAACGAATCTTAAAATCTTATTTTATGTCGTTTAGGCAACTTTGGGCCAAGTCGGGAAGAAAAATGACTATAGTTCTTCGTTGTCGGTAAGCTGGGCCAAATATGTCTTTCGGAAGCCTGAGACGTTGTTGGGATAACAATTTAAGAAGGGATCTTCAAGATGAAATTTTCACGATTAAAACTAGCTTTGCGTTTACCAAAATAGAATCTAATGGTGAACGATTATTACTGCAGGACGTTCTTGTGAGTCCCATAAGCTATAGAGTCAGTTAGTAACTTGTTTGAGACTTTGACTATGTTTCCTTATAGCCCTTTACCTACATAATGTAAGGCGTCAAGCGTGCACCAAATATCGTCATGTTTCCCTCTGTTGAGATTATTAAATGAACACTTTTCAAATTATTGTTTTTAATAACTTTTGGTCGACAGAGAAACATTTATATAAATTGGAAGGCATTGGAAGACGTAACATCCGAACACAGGTTCGCAAAATACTTCCTGAACCCAATTAGAATCATACTGAAACGACATACGCAGTTCTATAGATGAGGATATTCATTCTGGCACGTAACTAACTAACTAACTAACTCTATGGCTTATGGAACTCGCAAGTTCATCGCCGCAGTAACAAACGTTCGCCATTGGATTCTATCCTGGGCAGTATCAAGCCAGTTTTCATCACGAACACCTACTTCTCGAAGATCTCTTCTAATATTGTCCTCCCAACGACGTCTCGGTCTTCCCAATGGCCTCTTTCCATCGGGCCTTCCAACCAGGATAGAAAATAATCTTCGTTTTT
>JAGDQP010061452.1:0-12038 GCA_022664845.1 Lepisma saccharinum
AATAATATTTATAAGCCAGACACCTAAACTATGAAATTTCTGAGAGACTGCAAGTGACAGTTTCAGGACATTATGTGTCTATCTAGTTCATAAATATGTTAATTATCAACCTAAATGCTATGTTCCCGGAATACCTTTTTCCCTTATTGTATGTGCAGTACCGTGGAACAAAAGAGTTTGAAAATACAGAATAAGATTTCCCAGTCATACTAGACAACTGCCGGGATGGTAACTACTAACTAGGCAGTGGCGATTACTTTCCAACATCCTCTATCTGTTATCATTTCATTTCCTATATCCATAACAACAATGAAACGATTTTAACAATGAACAAGAAAGAAAATTAAAAAATCTGCACGGATAGAACTCTTGAATTGGTTATGAACTTTCTTCCCTGAAAGTATGAACTCTTTAGGTTTGAATTTGTAGGAGTAGCATTGAAATTTCGTGCAACGATAAAAACACATTAGACCGTACATATTGGCATTACTTTACCCTTAAACCAACTGCTCGTATACGCGGATAATTTAGATTTAATAGGAAACGATATAGATGCACTATAAAGTAACACCGATATCTAAGTAGAAGCTTGCGATAAGATAGGTTTACAGGTAAACATAGAGAGAACAAAATACATGATAAGCCGAAACACAGAAGATGGAAAAGGAAGTAGATACATAACAATCAAGAGTGAGAACGTAGAGAAAGTAAATAAATTTAAATACTTGGGAGCATATGTAACTAACAAGAACGAAGGCACGGAAGAAATAAAAAATCGCTTAGCATCGGGCAACATGTGTTTTTATTCAGTTCGGAAACTCCCAACCTCGCGATTAATATCAAGAAAACTGAAATTAAAAATATGCAGAACGGTTATCCTGCCGGTAATACTTTACGGCTGTGAAAGTTGGCGGACGACCCTAGCAGATATTACGTGTGTTTGAAAATAAGGTTTTGAGAAAGGTATACGGAAACACTGTATCTCCAAAACGAAGCGAAATCGGACCCATGGTTATAGGAACTTTTATTCTTTATGACGAATCATCTCCCAAAGAATTTGCGCATATAACTGGGACACCCTGTACATAATGCCTATGTAGACCATAGAATCAATTGACCATGTTCATGCATTTCTAATGTTACGAACAAACTTGAAAAAAAAAAAAGAGAAAAAAAATGTTTTGAGAGAGAGGTGAAATTTCAAAAGAAAGAAAGAAAAGAAAGAAGCTAGTGTCTGCTTTGAAAACCATTTTTCAGTTTTTGGTTTTCACTTAACCGATTTCCCCAAATATTGAAAACTGCTGATACATACAGTATTAAAATTTAAAAATACAGACCAAAAGCGAGAACTTTTAGACGTCACTGCAAGAGATTCACAAACTGAGTCATAGATGGCAGAAGAACGCAAAGTGTACGACTCTGCATCCAGACGTTTGTGAACCCTGGCGAGCAAATGTGAAACTACAATGAAGTAACAAGGTTGCTTCTCTCTCGCTGTATTTTAAGAATATAAGGAAGAAAAGGGACAATAAATATCGATATCCGTGGATACATCGCCATGACCATACTATTCTTTGGCGAGAGGGGGGGGGGATAAGGCAAAACGACAAAGACTACCAAGGCTGGAAGTTCAGTCAACGGACTGTTATATCAATTCTTTAGATAGGCCTATTGCTGTAGAAAAAAATAGAAAGATCGCAGCAATGTCCTCAAAATGTAAGTACCCGGGGCAGTGATTCCGCCAGAGCCCCCCCCCCATGTGGTGGTTGTTTACTCCCCGAAGTGTCGACAACCCTCCCCCCCCTAAATTTAAAAAATTTTGCTGTGAAAAATCGATAGAAACCTTACAAAACTTTACTTACACACACTCTCCTAATTTTGATTTTACAACCCCAAACTGAAAATCCTGGCGGACACCCTGACCTGGAGTGGCTGAGGTCATGTTATACAGTGATCTTAGCACTTCTCGATCTACAAGCAGAAAATTGAAAGTTTTAAGAAAATCATCAAAAACTGTCCTGAATTTTTTGAAGTATCCCAGATGCCAGGGAAAGGATGCATATTTTATGTGATATCTAAGCGCCCTGTAGACATATGGTTTTGTCCGGACCTGTGTAGACGCAATCATAGCAGGAATTATTCATTGATTACCTCTTTTTAGAGGAACATCATTTAACCCCTCCTGACTCAAAATTCAATTCATTACAATATTTCTCGGAGTAAACATTACATTTATTTTTGCACAGCATTTCCTAGATCTAAGAGGGATACCCCGGCGATATTCTGACTACCCAGACGCATATATAACATGAAATATGGTTTCAAGTATCGGCTCCCTTCTATCGCTAGTTGCAGTTCTCATATGAGTTTTTATTGTATGAGAAGCACTTGCAAGTCCCCACCCAATTCTATCCCCGGACCAGCAACCAACTTCGCTCGAATGATATCAAAATCTTTCCCCAGCCGAACATAGATATGCAGAAATCCCTCTTTTAACTATTTAATCTCTAAGATGGCAGATAAGTGCCTTGGACCTAAGCCCAAAAAATAAGACTCAATCATGTCTTTCTTAGAAATGGCTATCTGAAATCAATTAGGCCTTCAAGACAATAGATCACCAATTATACAATAGATAACCTTCTTCCATGATCATATTACACTCATTATTGTAATAATTACAGCACTTGTAGGCTATTTCTTCATCTCTATCGTACTTAATAAATACAGCAACCTTTCAGTAGGACAAACCTTAGAAAGCGTTTGAACTATCTTACCAGCAATTATATTAATCTTCATTGCTCTCCCATCCCTTCGCCTCCTTTTAATTGACGAAATCAATCAGCCCTCCGTTGCACTAAAACTAATTGGCCATCAATGATACTGAAGTTATGAATACTCTGACTTTGCCCCCACAGAATTTGATTCGTACATAATTCCAATCAATAAAATAAAAATAAAAAGTCTATTAGCTATAGACAACCGATTAATACAGATATCCGAGTATTAATTACAGCAACAGATGTTCTTCACTCATAGTTAATAGCTATAGGCCTAAAGGCAGATGCTACCCCGGGCCGACTTTAACCAAGTAGGTATAAATGCAATACGAACTGGGCTATTCTTTGAACAATGCTCTGAGATCTGTGGCGCAAACCATAGCTTTTGTACCAATTGTTATAGAAACCTATCCCCATCAGCAATTCATTAACTGAATATCAAACATAATTCAAGAAGCTTCATTAGGTGGCTGAAAGTATAAGCAATAGTCTCTTAAACCAAAACATAGTAAAGTAACAATTACTCCTAATGAAAAAGTTAGTTAAATTAAACATAACATGGTCCTGTCACAGCCACATTACCATTAATTGTGCTACCTTTTTAATTCCTCAAAATATCCCCCTTAAAATGATTACTTTATCTTCTTTTCAATTACCTACTTAATTTTTGCCTCAATTATATATTTCAACATTTCCCCTCTCTCAATCAAAAACTGAACAAACGAAGATTAACCCATTAAACTCAACCAGAAAATGATAATTAATTTATTCTCAACATTTGACCCAACCTCATCAATCATATCATTATCAATCAATTGACTTAGAACTTTTTCTAGGTCTAGTATTAATTCCCACTTCATTTTGATTTCTACCATCTCGAATAAGAATTCTATAAAATATTCTAACAACAACCCTTCATAAAGAATTTAAAACGATCCTAGGATCCCAAAATTATCACAAAGGGACATTTCTCTTTATTGTTCTATTCTCATGTATTATATTCAACAATTTCAAGGCTTTTCCCCTTATATTTTTACAAGATTCCCTTATATGTTTACCATTTAACATTCACATTGACTCTTGCCCTCTCCCACTTGGCAACTTCGTGTGTCCCGACACGGCGACAAAACAAATTCCTGTGTCCGGAATGTCGTTGAGAAACGAATTCCCATTTGTTCCAACGGATGTCGTCGCGAACCCTCGCTCATTAGCGACAAGCGAGACACAGTCGTCGGCCTGTCGCGGGCTCCCGCTACCGACGACAGACGCTGTCGTCGTTAAACCCTCGCCCACTAGGCCACTTGACGACGACGCGACAGCGACAGGTCTTTATTTCAGTTTTCTTCCAGCAACCAGGCAGTGCAGAATGATGAGCTCAATGGAACTGATGCTTTTATAGCAGAAATTCAGGCACAACTTGCTATTTGCAACTTTAGCAGTGGTTCCTACAGAAACAAAATCGAAAAGACAAAAACGTGGGAAACAGTTTGTAGTATATTAAACAGTGAATTCAAGGACATGATACCGAAAGAGAAGAATTGTATCGTGAATACACTGGGGGCTGCTATATACCATAATTTATTTATTTTTCAACTTATTTTACTTATACACACGTACTGGTACTGTTTCTGCGAAAGTGTTCAATTACTAGGCCAGTCGAATTAGGTACCTCTCGTGGACATAATTGGTAATGAATTTTTCTCTTCACAGGATTGTTGTAATAGTGGTCCTAATCAACATACTAAAAGTCCTGAATGATCCGTCTTTTGCTAACTCCGCCATCTTGGAAAATGGCGGACGATCACACATCTTTATTCGGTTTCCGGCTAATTTCTCAAAAACGGTTAATTTTAGAAAGAAAATGAACTAGACCAATTTGAAAGAGCAGAAAATTTCCTATTAGATAGAGCATTTACATTTCTCTCAAAACGTAAATTCTTAAAAAGTAAAGATAAATTTATTCTCTAAAAAATATGGCCACTTTTCGGATCATGAAATTATCGATTTGCTAAAAATTGTCACTTTTGCAGGATTATTGGAATGTTTTGGGGTTAATTGATCATTATTCAACTCTTAAACTAAATTAAACTAGACTCCCTGGCTTCAGAGCCCCAAAGAACTATCACCATCCACACGGTATTTTTTGGTGAGGTGATGTGTGATCAGCACATCGACACCCTTCGAGATATATTTGTGATTTTCTTCCTTGGGATGAAATTGTCTCTTCACAAGATTGTTGTAATTGTGGCCCTCATCAACATACTAAATGTCCTGAATGATCCGACTTGTGCTGATACCGCCATCTTGGAAAAATGGCGGACGATCAGGCACCTTCATTCTGCTTTTGGCTAATTTCTCAAAAATGGCTAACTTTAGAAAGAAAATGAAGTGGACCATTTTGAAAGAGTACAAAATTTTCTGTTAAACAGAAGTTTCACATTTTTCTTCAGTACTCATGGTTCTCCAGAAATTGTGGTGATTTCCTGCCTTGAAATTATAAAATAGCCGAAAATTGTCTCTGTTGCCGGAATATTGTATTTTTATAGGATAATTGACTATTATTCATTTCCAATTGATTTCTTATTATCAAGGATGAATTGTAGAATATTTCTCAAGTATATGAGCGCAGAGAAATGTTCCCATCCTTTTCTAGTCAAACCACCTTTGCTAATAAAGATATGTTTTCCGCTTCGTGATTTTTAAATCGCAAGCGCAGATATTACTTATGATGTTTGTAATATAAGGCCTACTTCCACACCACCTTTACCATATTGGGAGGTAAGACCTATTGGTGCATTTTTATGTGGTATCCCCTCGAGGCCTAATCTTTCTAATTTCCATCTTCATTCTCATCATCCATTATTTCTATTGCTGGTTTATTACTACATCCCATGCCGCTGCAGTGAGCCCAAAGATCAGTGCAGGGGAGGGGGTCAAAGGTCTGTATGAGTGTGAAATTTACGTAAAATGCATGTAATGTTGCCAAAAATTACATAAATTTCAGAAAAAAAATCTGATTGTTTGGGGGGTACGGATCCTCAGGACCCCCTCCGCTCTGCGTACGTCCCTGTGTCTGAGGGATGAGCTCCCTGTCTGATGACTTTTCCACGGGCAGCGACGATACTATTAGTTCAGATACTATTCCGGCGTTTGTGTGGTGTTCGTAACAGAGAAAATGTAAAAAAAAACTGCCCTTCTGTTTTCAATAGAATGTCCAAATAGATATCTTTGTCTCTTCACGTAGTGAGTGAGGATTTCCTTCAGGATTTTGAGGAACATGTACTTGTAAGTTCCGGCCGGGTAGCTGTGCGGTCTACGGCGGTAGGCCAATGACTCGAAGGTCCCGGGTTCGCGTCCCGGCAGGAGTATGGGTGTGGATTTTAATGGGTAAAGGGCGAATCATGACAGGCCGAAGCAAAAGTTACTATACTGAGCCCATATAAAAATAAAGTTTATGTACTTATAAGTAGTCGTCTTCCCTGTTCCTCTAGGTGACGAAGGAAATCCTTTTCAATAGTGTGAATCTTATTTAGATACAAATCTAAATTGTTCACCCTACTCTCTTAGTTAACAAGCAGTGTTCGATTTGTCGGGGGGGATACCAGGGATATTCTCTGGTTCGTGAGGATTTCATGCCCCGTCGTTGACTCTGAATATCATCCCAACCAGGGCAGAGGTGTACTGGTACCAGAACTCACTGAAACGTCGTTCCGGTAATGATTTTTGGGAGAAAAAAATGTTCCAATTAACAATTTTGTTTTATGCCTATTCCTCACTTCACAGTTATTGGTATGACACATGGTAAAATTGAAACATTCCGGGAGTGAAAAATTTATGAGTGCACCCCTGAACCAGGGACAAAATCTTTGTATCTATACCATAACAGGTAGTAGATTGAAACGTATAAGCAACTACTAGTCTTAGAATCCCCTCTAATATATAACAATCGAACACTGCGAACAAGTATATTTTCAGGAATATGCACTTATGCAGTCTTATCCTCCCTACTCGTTGTGGTGAGTGAGGAGTGTAAGGCAGTAGCGGTCCGTGACATAAAAATAAGTAAGACACCGAAACAAATCATATTTCCAGAGGCATAACTGTATTAAATTTAATGTTCTATATTATTTAGCTATTTCATTTACATTAGTAAGCCGTGCTGGCAACCACAGGGAATAGTGATTTGTGGGCTGATTCTGCCAACTTCAATTGACTTTTCCTTGTTTTTGTTTTGTTTTTTAGTCATGTTTACCATGCATGCTTTTCGTCGGTCCGAAGTGATTTGAGCGAACGTAAGCCCGATTTGGGGTAGTGTCTGATTCGACTTGCCTTCGCTCTCTCGGTCATTCGTCTGAGCTTCTGCTGAGTGGATCTATATTTAATTTTATTTTATTTATTGAAGTCCGATTATATGTTATCTTATTTCGCCCTGGTTTGTGTCAAAAATTGTAACTCAGGTAAATGCCTGGTCGGAGAATATTACGGTGACGTCTTCCAGTCGGGGTGGTTTCCAGGTTAGGGTCACTTATTAGTGGCGTTTCCGAATTACACGGTCTGACTGCCGTCAGAGTTGCCTGAGGCGTTACAAAGTCATTTTGTAACGTAAAGACTGTCAATATCACCACATTCCATGTCTGAATTAATGAAATGCATAGTTGACTATTATTCTTCATGGATAATTTGACGGTGAAATGGAAAACACAAGAGACAACAAATCACAAGTTTGCAATGCGAGTTCGAATCCGGTCTCAGACATGTGAGGAAATGTTCGACTATAAATGAAGACGAAAAAATAAAATGCGTAAAAAAAACTTGGTAAACTTTATTTTTATATGGGCCAGTCTAGTAACTTGGGACTTCGGCCCGTCACGATTCGCCTTTAGCTGTTAAGTGTTAAAACCACACCCATGCCCCTGCCGGGACTCGAACCCAGGACCTTCGAGCCGATGGTCTACCGCCGCAGATCGCTCGGCCGGCTATAAAATGCGTAATAGAATAAATATAGGATACACATATCACTTCTTTTTAAACTACGACAGCCTCACGTAAGTAAGAATTTTGTAAGTAAGAATGTGAAATGTGAAAAAGAGATAAAGGCGAGAATAGCGACGGCGAAACAGGCGTTCACTCTTTTGCGAAATGATGAACAAAGAGTTGAGGAAGAGATCAATTAAATGTTTTGTATATAGTATTGTGTTGTATGGAAAAGAAAGAAAACTCGAGGCCTTTCAAATGTGGACATGGAGAACAATAGAATGGAGAAGCCAGTTGAATACAGAAGATGAGAAATGAAGTGTTGAAGAGAGTAGGCGAGAGGCGAACAATCCTGAAGACAATAAAGAAGAGGAAGACGACATTGAATTCACAGAGAATGTGTACTGAGAAATGTGATTGAGTGTATGGTTGAGGGAAAGAGAGGTAGAGGAAAAAGATGAATCTAACTCCTTGACAATACTAAGGAAAATAAATCGTATGTTGAGATAAAAAGGATTGGGCAAGATCGGGATGAACAGAGAAGGTTTATCTTACCTTCAAGGAACTGCTGCTTTTGGCGGAATACTGATGATGAGGAATGAATTAAATTTCTAAGTTTCCAGCAGTTTGCCGAAAGTCAGGTTTGCGTATAAAAATGTTATCAGTTAATACGGTTTTAGAATTTACTGTAAATTTCGAACCCATTTTAATTTTTAAGCAAATTAGGAAGTTATTTATGTTTGAAAATTTCGAATTCTTCGGACTAATTTTCAGGTTTTTGAAATGTATTACATACCAGGTAAAATCTTAGAACTCGACAGATTGCAGACCCAATCAATATTCAAGAAATTATAATAAATAATGAAGTCACTCAAGTAATTAATTTTCAATTAAAGACTTCAATTAATATTCATGTTTTGAAAATAATGTCGTTTGTGAAAATTGTCTTAGAATTTGACGCAGTTAGTGGAATCGTTTAGACCTAGCCACTATCTCGAAGAACCCACAGACATGAATGATGGAAAGTAGGAAAGAAAGCGACACCCTAAAGAGACCGCTTAAGTGGTAGCACAGTCTAGTACTAACTGAATAAAGAAATTAGGAAATAATAAAATTCTTTTACCCTAGGAAAGAAATAGACATTCTTACTTAGAAATAAGTTTTTGCGCTTTTTTAAAAGAAAACAATTTAAGTTTCATCTGAAGTGGAAAATTGCTAAGGATTTTTCTACTTGTTGGTCGCTACTCTATATCTCAAGGATGATATTTCGTCGGTGGATTCTTTTATTGAGATTTCAAAGATAGTAAACAAATACCTGTTGCAGTGGTGATAGATTCCTTTTTTTAAATCAATCTGCTGTTGAGCAATAATGACTAAATCAGTGTTCGATTTGTAGCGAGAGATGGATGGAATTTCCACCTCTCTGCAAAACTCTTCCCTGACTCTGCTTTCTGAAATATCCTCCAAGTCTGGGATATGAACGGATAAAAACGGTATTCTACTTTCTGAGAAAAAATATCCCCACCCCTCTCTTCTCTCCGGAAATTGTACAATTGGACACTGGACTAAATGACGTTAGTTCTTGACTGTGCTTCAACACGAAATTCAATAGACACACTCATACATCATTCCTGCTACATTTATTGTGTATAGAGAAGGATATCGCATTTGCTACATTCCGAATACTGTTAACGAAATACGGAAGTTTAAACCAAGAATGGATAAACGTCATCAACAAGTATAGAATTAATACCGACCGGGTGGCCGAGCGGTCTGCGGCGGTAGGCAATCAGCTGGAAGGTCCCGGGTTCGAGTCCCGGCAGGGGCATGGGTGTGGATTTTAACACTTAGCAGCTAAAGGCGAATCATGACGGGCGGAAGTCCAAAGTTACTAGACTGGCCCATATAAAAATAAAATTTACCAAAGTTTTATGTATAGAATTAAAAAAAAAACGTTCTTATATCAAACAAATAAATATGGTCTAGCAACAATAAGTATTCACATATTTTTTAAAAAATATTCTGTTAACGGTATACTTGATAAAGGATACAGACGTAATTAACAGTACACTTGATAAAGGCTACAGACGTAGTCGAAACGTAGTGTTGTGCTTTAACAGAGTGTATTTAATACTCAGTTAAATAATAAATTGTATTTCTAACATCGCGCAGTAAAATTTTGATTTTTATTTAGTAAATTTGTTGCTCATGATACTCCATAACAAACTAAAGCCATTATATGACATAAAATATTTACTGCATATAATTGGTTTACAAGACCAGATTCCTTTATTACACTTCCAGCAGTTTTTTAATTTATACTTTTGAAAGAGAAACAAGGTTAGAGAATGTAAATTTTAGTATGCTCAGGAGACTACAGCAAAATACGTTCTAAAGAATTGAGTCAAAACTTGTCAAAATAATAACAAAGACAACTTGATGTCTTATTTAACAGTGACAATGTTAATCTATTGACCACGTACGCAGTATACACAATACTTGAAGAGTAACGGGAGTAAACAAGAAATGTCAAAAAGAGGTTTATTGAGAAAATCAAGTTTGAATACCTTAATCGCTTGACAAAGGTAATATTGTTTCCTGTGGTCATTTAGAAGTGTTTTCCTTCGTTTTTTGACAGTTTTGTAGTTTCAATTTTCCCAACAGAATTAGTTATACCGCACAAAATTGCTAGAAATGGACATTCCTCGTTTTCTCCCGATACCCTTCACTCTAAAATACGAAATTGAGAAAAGGAGTAAAACGTATACGAAATAGGAAAATTACAAATTCAGTTAGTTTGCTGATTACGTTGCTACATGAATATCAATTTAACTTCCCGTTACAAACCCATAACGTAAGTTAGCTGTAGGCAAAATGAATAGTCTAAAATTTAAGCTGTTGATGAACTTACATATTGACAAAATTATTACTGGAAGAAACTTATTTGTCCACAAAATGAATTGTCGACGAAACGTACCTGTCGGCAAAGTGATCTGTCGACGAAACGTACCTGTCGACAAAATGAATTGTCGACGAAACGTACCTGTCGACAAAGTGGTGTCGACGAGATGATCTGTCGACAAAATGATTGTCGATGAAATGAATGCCCGAAAGCTACACCGTAGTGGGACGATGTTTAAAAACAATAGATGTATCTGTTCGCAATTACCACGGCGCTCAAAGAAGCCAAAGCAATCACAAACAAACGCTCCAACAACTAACTAACAAAATTAGAAGTCTATGGCATTGAAAGAAAGGTATTACCGGACCAGAGTAGGAATAGACGCGAGGGCGAGGTCGCTAGTGGTTGTTTATACGCTGCAGCAGATGTCTTCCCAAGCTCATAAACAGTGTTACCAAAGGTGTAGTCGGGAAAGTATACCATAAAACATACTCTTCTAAAACTTTGAAACTTGCTTTTGTGTGAGATTACTATTGTCTCATTAGTGACTAGCAATTGCGGGAGGGGCTGAAATATCATTTAGGGGCTTAACAGCATGTTTTACACGAAAGGGAATCACTACTTTCCACCCCTCGCTTGAAGTGTTGTCATCCAAGAAATGTTGTTGCTGGTTGTTATGTATTAATTTTAGCACCAAGATATTAAAAATGACATTACAGTTACAATATATTGATTATTGAGAAGCTATATTTATTGTCGTTGTAATCCACATATGGGAAGAAGAGGACTCATGACTTGGGCAAGTTAAGTAAAAGTTCTGTTAATAAAAACTTATATGCTTGCCACTCTCTCTCTCTCCCCACCTCTTGCATCTCTTTAGATAATTTTCCAGTTTCTACCTTGAGATACGCTAGCAAGACTTTTTACCCAGGTTTCATGGCAGAGGTATAAGTACATATTATGCCCCACCACGACTACCCTGCAAGAGAATACCCAAACCGAAGGTCGATTCGGCCCATTGAGAGGCTATTGTGAAGGCCCCGCCTTACTGCGGGCTTTTGCGACATAGTAGTTACGCCCCTGCTTCATGGTCCAGTCGGTAGCGTCCTGGACTTCGGAGCGGCAATGTGGAGGTACGCAAATGCGACTATCGAGGCCGCCAATCGTGACACTTTTGTCTAGGTTTGCCCTCAGCTGCACCAGGCGAATGCCGGGATGATACCTTGGTAAGAGGCTGGTCGACTACCTTCCCTCATCTGCATTACAAATACTTCTCGAAAATCCCTTGATATATTGTATTCCCAACGTCGTCTCGGTCTTCCCACCAGTCTCTTTCCTCAGGCTTTCCAACTAAGATGGAATATAATCTGCATCCCCCCCCCCCC
>JAGDQP010061454.1:0-12037 GCA_022664845.1 Lepisma saccharinum
CGCCGATACTTCAATGATAGAACACCAGTCACCTGGCATGCAACTGGGTGGTCCGGATTCAATTCGTGTTAGTTACAGTGACTGACTTATCGCTGTCATTTCTCCAACATTCTATATGCAGGCATTTCATTCTTGTAAAGGAGCATATTGGCAAGTATTATCTTCATTGGTATTCTATATTAACATTATTTTGTCTCTTTTATTTATCTTGAAATATATTTACTATTTTTGTACACGCACGTATGAGCAACCGTCCATGCACAGTTGTATTCATTTCTTCTAACAAAATCGTGGCATGAAGAACGGTAGTTCTTCGAGTGACGCTCACAAACGAGTATGTTAGCGGCATTCACTCATAGGTCGATATAGCTAATTTCGGATCTATCGAACTATAAGCCCGATTTTGATGCTTCAACTTGCATTTGAAAGCTCTTTGACATACTGAGATACAGAAAAAAAAGTAGGTATATGGGACCCCTAGGGCGTTCGAAAGAAATTCAAAATTTCACATTCCTGATGATAGCACTGATCCCAGACCACATAGGCGGCCGAAATTTGCGGAATCGTAAACTACGCTTCAAAACATTTCGAACGTTGTATCACGCGTCAAAATCGGTGGAAGGGTTGAAAAGTTATGACTTTTTTTTTTAGCCGAATCACAGAATTTTCATAAATGATCGAAAAGTGTGTCTGTCTGTCTTTTTGCTTTAACCCCAAAAGGTTGGTACCAAGTGGTTTTGGGAGGTCAGTTGCGGGTCCTGTTGGGGTAAAATAAATGCTTATTGTTTTAATAGGAGTTACAGTTTTGATGATACGAAGCCTACCATGGTCCAAAATCGACCTTTTGTATGAAGACTATGCAAAAAAAAAAAAAAAAAAAAAGACAGCCTTACAAAATGAGTGATATCAGTAGAAAAATCCTTCGGGGTAAAGGGAAGAGGGTCGCAAGAATTCTGCTTACAAAAGAAGTGATATCCACTTTGCGAGTGACTTTCTTTGTGTAACTATGGCGGAATGGAGGGTACTAAGTCTCTTAATTGTATTACAGAGGAAACACTTCCGACACTGTACTGATTTCTCATACATGAAGTTTTAGTCGTTAGTTACTTTCAGTTAGTGTTGTTCATTTGACAGTAACACAGCATAATGAACTAAATACAATTTAATAAATTAGAGCCTGACTATTTATGGGCTTAACTAATCAAAAAATATCTATTTATCTGTTTAAAATGTAAAACTATGTTGTTAAAATTTCAAAACATAATTATGTTTAAAATGAACAAAAAATTACATAATCTACAACTAGAAACTACTAGTTACACAGCATATATCCTGTTGGTGTTATACGAATGAAAGTGCGATTAATTGTTAATATTCATATGCTCTTAGGTGAAAAAACTGAGAATACATCAAATTTGGTATTTTTAGAGCATGTTGCAAATAATGCTTTATAGTGTATACTTACAGCGTAAATGAAAAGTTCAAATAAGAATGAAAAAAATCTTAGTTAGGATGGCTGGCACCGGGAACCGAACTCGGGCTACAAGGCGAGCAAATTACCAGTAGCTCTACCTCTGCCTGACATTACAGTGTATGACAGTTTGAGTAGAGAGGAATATCGATTATCAGTTAGAACAGTTTTATCAGGTGATAACCTCACGGCAAATTTGAATTTCCATAAACAATTAGAGCCTTTAAAAACGTAATGACCAGAATTTATTTGTAAAGTAAAATTACACAGAAATTTCGAAAATATATGCTGAAGTTTAAACGTAGAAAATAAAACAAATTACGATTTTTCAAAACTCAGTCAGTATTACTTTAAAATTAATATAGCTAGTTATACAAAAATAATTTAATAATTCAATAATTGAAAAAAATTGTAAGTAGTAGATAATTCATTAACTTATGTATTTAAGTATAAATGTACCAAAGCATGTAAAAATATGTAAGAAGATGTATACAGGCTTATAAGTGATCTGAATTACTCAGTTTGCCCACAAATATGCATGTGAATACATTCATCAATTTAAGAAATATTTAATATAATAATTATGCTGGCTCTATTATAAACGGTGTACAATAGTATCCTGCGATTTATGCAATCACACTTTTGAAAACTCGACTATAATGTCCATCAAACACTCTTCAAATTGATAAAATATTCTAAACCTTACTTGGCCCCCCACCACCACCACCTCTTCCCCACTTCAGAGCGGCAATCGCCGCCTCTGTGTACAGATATGAATGTATGGCAGAAGAATCAGTTATTAGTTGCAAAAATGGTCTTGCCAAAAGGCAACAAAGAATTTGCACACAAGAGTAACTCAGTAGTAAAAAAAGCTTGGAGAGAGGAGTTGTGTAACTTACATTACAATGTACTTTTTGTCTTATTTACTTCGTGGAGATTTACTCTGGTTTATATATAAAGTATTTTGTACTTCCAAAATAATATTTTGTATCGAAAATACATTTTGGAAAGAATTATTTTTTATCAAACTTTCGGAAAGTATTTTTCCTGACATTGCTGTTGTCATTCACTTTTCTTGTACACAGTAACGATGTATCTGTCAGTAGAGGCTATTAATTTGTAATAAATCTGTTTTGGTATTTTGTGATTGCGTGTCCAAACTAAAGAATCTATTCTTTTCGTAATAAGGGAACTTAAAAAAAAAAAAAAAAAAATGGGAGCTTCGCTTAAACAGGTTGTTAGAGAAACTTGTTCCAGTTAATGGAATGTTAAGTATAGTTAATATAAATTTGTTGTTCAAACAACTTCATACTGTACAGCACAGTTTTTTTTTTTTTTTTTTTTTTTACCAGATTGTCAACTGGAAGCTGATAAATTTTAAAAGAGAAAGTTCATATTAAAAGAAAGTGATCCTGAAGGAAAAAGTCTCTTTCCGTGTAAAACGAGAAATATTCGTCGCCATCATTTTATTAAATATTAATATTATTTTTAATGATGTTCAAATAATTTTAGTTCTCTTCTTGTGTGTATACACATCTTGATTTGGTTGCTCAGATGTAAGTATGAGTAGCCTTGTTGAGCATACTGTTGAAAATCTCAAATGGAAATAAGCATATAAGTTGTACTAATTGTGAGAACCTGGGCTTCAGATTATCATCCGAACAGTCTTCTCTGCTTTCCCGCAGTCCCATCAATTAGTACCGGAATAGTACAACAGTTATGGCCGAAACATTCCCATTCTGACAATGTTTTACAAATGATAGTGCTGTAAGCCCGGATATTGATAAACTTTAAGGGTTCGGTCGTAATTGTGTTTTTGGTAAATTGTGTTTTAGGCCCGTTTCGCTTCTATTAGCTGTTTATAAAATTCACAAACATCCATGTCCAGCTGGGATTCGAACCCAGAACCTTGGAGACAATGGCTTGACGCCCGAGACCGCGGTTTCCAGAATTGTTTTTGTTTTCTCGATTATCCCATTTAGATTGCAGATAGAGAGAGTATCTTTCACGGTGTATAGACAGTTTGGTGTATCAGTAATTCAATATCTGTCCAAAACACTTTCCATGATGTCCCAAAAATACTCCGGACACAACCACGATGTTCAGTTTGCAACGATTTGACGCAGGAATACCAACTATTAAAATACGACAGAGGACTGTAAAACTTACCTACACCCACAGACAAATAAACATATAAGAAATTAATTGTATACTTATTTGCCTACACCCGTATTTAAACAACACACAAAAAAGGTGATATACCGATGGTTAATTTAACTAGTCAATATGCCAGTTAAATTACGTTCGTTTTCTCTAGTCTATCACCAGTAAACTGCTTTAATAGTTATGATGGTTCTTGTGAAAAGAAAATCGATGTGTATGCGTAACTTCGATTACAATCTATGCAATATGCATGAATAATAGATGAGTTAACTGGTTATTGGTTATTATGAGCTGTTTCTTTCAAAGTTTCATTCTTTTCCGTATAATTTTCTACAGTATTGGTGTTTTGTTTGTTTCCTTGGCCCTGTATTTTATGTAGAAAGTATTGTATAGTCTAGTATTTGATAATACCTGAGATTAAAGCCTGGCAGAGAAACTTGGAAAAGTAGGTTAATTTAACGTGTCCTTGGCATTCTCTGCACGATCATCATACCAATGATCGCTGAGGGTGAAAGTGAATCGCACAGGTGCTTTTTTCTACAATGCTTCTTTTGTTGGTTGTGTTTGATGTACTTGTGTTTTGGTACATGTAAAGGAAGCCGCATGTGTGTATGTTGATCAGTATTAAGTACAGTACGTGGCGTTTTAAAAATATATAAGTTCTTGTTCAGTGATTATATTGTTGAGCAATTAGTTGTAAAGAGATAAAAAAAAGTGAAAATAGAGGAAAAAGTAATTGCCCTTCACGTTGTTGCTCTACTTTCGAATGGTCACTTAATATTACATAACTACGTAGCTTTAGTATATCGTAAATGAGCTATGTAAGCTTGCGTCAAGAATTGGAATGATGAATGACGTGTTGGGAAAATTATTCACCAATAGAAAACGAAGGTTAGTTAATTTCGGTTGGTTGATTAATTTGGAGATTGTATGTTTTGAAACTTGGTGATTTCAAATACGCTCACCATGTTTTCTTCATAACTGGTTTACATGTTATGAATATTTGTAGTTTATTTCCTAATACAGCAACAATAACGTGTTGTTTTTTTTATCTCAGATGTTCTATTTAACTCCGAGCAATATCGTGGGTTTCAGAACATGAAAGTTCAATTGAATTAATGCTTAATCCATCAAACATTCAAAATGCAATTTTTGAGACTTCATCGTAGTGATCTATATGGTGAGTCTTTTTACACCTGCACAATTATTATTGCTTGAAAACATCAAAGACTTCAGAAGGTAGGTTTTCTATCTTCCATGTACAGAAAAAAAAAAAGCCCATATTTTACCTGACTACAATGACATTGTGGATAATATTTGCGAAAATTAGGTTTTCTGATTTCAGCACAATTGGACCACGAGTTGTCAAGCAAGATTAGTAAAACAAGAAAACCTTATCCTGTTCATACGTACCCCAAATCTTTTCATGTATTATTTCTGTTTCTCCTTTTCAAAAGTGTGTTTGTATGTCTTAAATGTCTAACCGCATCTTGTAGTACGCGACTGGGCTTCGCCTGGAGGTTGTTAGCACAGAAAATTAAGCTAAATGCAGGATAATGGTTCTAATTGCATTAGCGTTATTATGAATTGCGCATAGAGAATTGTGAAATGTCTTTTCTCTCTCTCCCTCTCTCTTGTTCTTAGAATAGCGTGAGTGAGTTCATCTGTCGTGGGTCATTTACCTCAAGGCAGTTGGCTGTAGTGGCTAAGAAATTGAAATAACCTTTTGTCGCACTACAAGATCTTACTATAACATGCAGATCCTGGTTCGGGATTCCCTGTTCTAGCTATCTTCTGTTTTTAAAGTCTCTGATAGTGAAGTCTACAGAGAAGAGATCCTCCATATCATAATAGCCCCTCCTGTGCTTGTTTTTCTTCGTCATTAGTAAATAAATTGAGTATGTATGAGACAGTCTCGGAGATACTGGAAAAAATAAACCGAATTCGAAAGATGATGTCGATATTTTTGTCCTATGCCAAACAGCTGGGAGAGAGACTCGAATATTGCTTACTAACCTAACCATTTTGATTTTTGTGTTCTTTAGAACGAAATCAAAGTGAAATCCTACAGCGCGTTTCACGGTATCTAGAACCTTTTCTTCTTTGGTAACATGGTGAATCGAGTAAATATTACTGAATCAAATACTCGTTGTTTGCGTTCTGGTATTGTTCTGAATTTCTGAGCGTACTGGTATCCTGATCCCAAATTAGCACACCTTCCGGGGAAAGAATAGGTAGGGCATCCAAGTATCATTTTCTTGCTAGGACTTCAGGCAAACGTTAATGTGGCTGCGCGAGCCTTGCTTCGTTATTGTACTTAAATTTGATATACGTCATTTCTTTGTACTGTGACATCATAAATGCGTTGTGATTGTGAAAGAAGAGAAAAACACTTATCCATATCATGGATGACGTAAGAGTAGTTCAATATTGTTTATGTGATTCTCGTTTCATATGTTGGCTCACAAAATGTGTATTTCTAGTTTCTGTAGTTACATTCTATGCTATTTGATCAAAGAAAGTGTGTGGAAGCTTATGTGGCTGTATCGCTCTGTTTCACCGTACCTTAGAAATTGTTTTAATTTTATCAACATTAGGTTTAAGCTTCAATTTATCTCGTCATTGACTCCGCTTATTTCCGTATAATTATAATCCCCTTCCTGACGTAAAAGTTGCCTGTAAGCCTTATAAGTGGGGAGGCTAGCGAGACGAGACTGCATATAGTTTGAATTAAAATTACGTTGTTTCAGTCTTTATATCATCCTTATTTGCAAGTCGTTTTTGTTTTTTATTTATTTATTACTACATCGTATTGAGTACTTCACACGCTGTAAGTTTCAGTAATGGAATTTTTAAATATTTTGGAATGGAATTGTAATGTTCTATTTTGTGAAATCTCAAATTCTGATACAATAACATTTACATAAATCAATATCGTGGATCGTACTTAACCTTTTACACTTTGTAGCCAAGAAAGTCTCATTACTTACCGTGACCAGTCAAGAAATAAATACAATGGCCTAGACGAGTCTGGGCCTCGTCAATAGAAACTCTCTCCTCCCAAAGCATTAAAAAACCGCCCGTTTTACCCGTGGTTGACTTCAAATCAGTACTGTTTTCGTCAGTCTCGCCTCTCAAGTCCAATGCCGGAATTGTACCTAGAAATGCTACAGAATTGCTTACCATTACCGTATCGTTTCATGCTGGTGCATCGTCTCTGAAACTTGCAATGGGCGTAATAAGCGGTAGAAGTGAGTGTTGTCCAAGTAAGTGTGAAAGTATTCGTGTTGAAGGTGTTGGTTCTCGAGTGACGATCAAGTGTATTGTTTCAGCGTATGTAATTATTTTCAATTAGTAGTTGAAAAATATTCAAATTAATGAATTCCGTATTCATTGCTGTTACTTGGGAAACAAGTTTTTAGTAGCTGTTACGTTTGATCAAATGCCGCAGTGTGTTCCCCTTTATTTCACAGTTTTAGTATCTTACATGTAGCAATACTTACATGAATAATGGGTTATAATGACCTTGTACCATATCCTGTTTTCTGTTTCGTTATTTACTAATGCACTGATTGTAGATTCTGCTGAGACAACTTGCCATTCGTTTCACATTGAAGTTTCATGAGCTGAATTCAAATGTGAGAAATGGGGGAAAATAAACGAGACTTTCGTGTGATTGTGGAAGAGCTTCTCGCACCCACTTAGTAAATTAATGTGTTCATGGTACGATCTCTCTCCGTTCTCCATAATTTGTAATATTCCTTTGGTGGCAGTTCTTAGCACGAGCTCGTTGTTCGTATACGTATTAACTCTAACATTTTCGAGATATGTCTGATTTAGATGCTGTAAAGGAGTTCAGCTCCTGGATGGCGGAACTTGATATGTTAAAAAAGAGAATGAAGAGTCGGTCCTCTCCCCGTGAAATGATTGTATTGAAGCTGTACATTTTACTACGGTTCGTTCTACAGTAGACGTACATGTATTATGTGCAATTAATTACCGTTGAACAGGTAGCTTCGACAGGCTTTGAATTCCTTGTACTTGTAGGTGTAATCCGCATGAAGCAAAGCTGTTTGCTGTGTATCGTGTGCAGTGTCGTAACTCTTGTCCTGTCAAGTTTTTGGCTGTATAATTCCTTTTATAGTAGTTTTTGCTGTTTTATTTTCGTAGTTATGAACTTTTCTGTGTTCTTAAAATCAAACGCGAATATGTCTCGTAACTTCATATAAACTATTAACCTTTCAACCTTACGGCAGCTTGAGTTACGCTTTTGAAACTTAATTGAAAATTACATATAATTGTTGTATTATCTTATGTTACAGCCTTTCTTCTGTCCTCAGTCGTTTTCAGTCTATAAAAGAAGGAAAGAAAACTGCTCGGTCTTTAAATTAAGTTTAGTGTAATGCAACTATTTCTAACACTAGATGGAAGCAGCAGTATCTCCGTATGTCTTTATTTATTTATTTATTTATTTTTTCGTTGCACGAAATTGCAATGATGTTCCTACAAATACAATCCTAGAGAGTTCAAACTTTCAAAACAAAAAGTTTGTAACAATTTCAAGAGTTCTGTCTGTGACGATTTTTTTAATTTCTTGTTTTGTTCATTGTTGAAATCGCTAGATTGTTGTAGTGGTTATCCAAAACTAGAACAGTGAAGCACTGTCAACAATTAACGAAAAAGAAAATAAAAGTCGTCAGATATAACTCGTGAAATGGTTATGAACTTTCATCTCTGAAAGTTTTGAACTCTCTAGACTTGAATTTGTAGGAACTGCATTACAGTTTCGTGCATTGGAAGAATACATAGAAAAATGCGGAGGGAGTGTTGCCATCTAGCGTTAGAGATTCTTGTTTTACACTAACCTTAAGGGCTCGTTGTGGCTTTTTGCCATTCGGTTGGTGTGACTAAAGGAAACCAGGTAAAACGTAGGTTCTGGTGACAGGCATGCGAGTGAGAGCTTTGAATGTGTGAAGTTAACTCCAGTATTTCGAAAACTGCACATATAGAGCGTGGAAGTTTATTATTATTATTATTATTATTAAAGAAATTTGTCATTTCTAGTTGACATAGTTTGCTGAAATGAAATATAAGTATCTTAGGTAGATACTTAAGAGGTGAACAGCAGTACACTACGTCTTTTATCTCATTAACTTCATAATTCGTATCATGGACCGAGCGGCCGTAGCTCAGTTGGTAAAGCGCTGATTTAGCAATCGGAAGATTCTCAGAATAATCCCAGCGGCCGCCCATCCTGACAAATTTTTCCAGGGTTTTTTCCTCAGTCATACCTTCCAATATCCTGTTCCCCACCCTATAACGTTCTGAGCCTGAGATGCTTAAAGGTCACAAATAAAATTCAAATTTTAATTCGTGTCATTTAATGGGGCAGTGGACGGTTATATAATGTAGGTGATGGTGAAATGTTTTTCGCAAGTGAATACTGAATACGGCAGTATAGTTTTCCGAATGGTCTTCAAATAGTAACGTATATTTGAATAAACAAATGGACACATTTCAACTCTTGTCTAAGCGAAAAGTCTGCCGTTCGAACCCGCAACTTCGTTTGATTTATCCACCATGCAGAAATTTTGTTTCTTCTGGCATTTCTCTTACATAGGAAACTTCGTTTACTTTGACGGTGTTCAGATGCGAATTGAAATGATAGTTCCTGTTTTTATAATCTAACGTTAAAATTCCAAATTTCCAGTCCTTATGCTGGTGTTGTATTGTGTTTGTGTGTGTGTGTGTGAGAGAGAGAAAGAAAGAAAGAAATGTGCGTGTGGTGGGGGGAGTCTTGTTTCAGGCGTAAATTTAGTTTAAGGGCAGTGTAAAGCCAAGATCTCCGACAAGAGATGGCAGCATTATCTCCGTATATGTCTGATGTATTTTTATCGTTGCACGAAATTTCAATACTACTCCTACAAATTCAAGCCCAGAGAGTTCAAACTTTCAGGGAAGAAAGTTCATAACTAATTCAAGAGTTCTATCCGTGCAGATTTTTCATTCTCTTTCTTGTTCATTGTTGTTGTGCCTATAACAGTGAAGCTCTTTCAACAATGACAAGAAAATAAAAATCGGCACGGATAGAACTCTTGAATTAGTTATGAACTTTCTAGGCTTGAATTTGTAGGAGCAGCATTGAAATTTCGTGCAACGATAAAAATAGATTAGACATATACTGAGATAGTGCTGCCATCTCGTATCGGAAATCTTGGCTTTACATTGCCCTTAAATTATTAGCTAAATTTTGTGAAACACGAATGATGGTAGGGCCTACGTATATTGTATGCAAGTAGAGCATGAACTATTACAAATGAGCGCTTTGAGTTTTTTTGTAAAGTACGAAGAAGTTTTTAGCCTTAATAATTAAATGGTGATTGGTATGTCCTGCATGTAATATTCATGATTCATTGCAGTTGTAATCACCATTCTATCTGTTGGTGCGAAAGGGAAATAATAGAATAAAGAAATAGGTAAAATGCGGAATGGAAATTACAGTCATTTTGGACACGTGATTGAAGAATGATTTCAGCTTATGAATATGCATATAGCGAAAAGTTCGTTTTCAGTAATAAGTTGTGGAAAGGCAGTAATATTCCGTAATAGTCCAAGGGTGAGAATAGGAAGTGTAATAGAAAATTCTCCGCAGTGGACATCGTGACGTGTTTGCGTGATGGACGAAGCTCGAAAAGTTCGTAATTAAATTTAAAATGAGGACATAATTTCGGAAGTTATGAATTCCTTTGAATCACTAAAACAAGATGTTCTAGGTTGAGATTTAACAAAATTTCTGTACATTAATGGCATAATAACTTTTTACAGAATTTTGTATGGAACTTTTTAATTCTGTTGATATTTGTATTGCAAATTGAAGTTAAAATTCGGATCCTCCACCTGGAAACTGCTTTTCTGTCAAATGCTGCGCCGCAGCCTTGTAATTTTGCTATGGTCCTGGTGGAAGAAATGGGGAAGGTAGCTGCCGGAACAACTATTGAAGGTATACCCCGCCGTTCTCCGGATTAAATAAAACTATGGAAAATCTGTCAGAATGACCAGCATAACCCCCGGTCTTACCTCAGTTCTTATTTCTCCAGTGGTTCAAAAGTTTCAGTTGTGTGAGGCTGCAGCGTACTCGAATTTTACATGCATTTAGCTCTTGTATATAGGGTTGCAATCATTAAAGAAATTGCAAATGTATTGTAAAATTGTACATGGTTATTTGGTTTCTGGAGCGGATACCGTGCTCAGCATATCATCTTGATCGTCATACAGCGAAATTGGCATGTTAATTCAACATTTTTCTGTGTCTCAGGGCGACTACAACTGTTTTTCAGTTGAATCTACTCAACAAATGGTGTTGATTTCGGTGATTCAACATAATGAGGGTGTTATACTAATACTATCATAGTGTTGAATCGCCGTGGGACACCGAAAACAGTTGAATTAACAGTTTATATATATGCTGAGTATGTATCTCTTGATGCATCTGTGAATGTGTTCGCCACCTTTTATTGACAATAGAAGATTCTTAAAATAATGTTAGAATTCTGAAGTTACAAAGCTTTTAAACTCAATTTTGATGTCAGTAATAATAGTGAATGGTCGGGTAACAGATACACAGCTTTCCGGAAAGCACGTGCCGTCAGTAGGTTTTAGTTCTCCATCCCTTGATTTATTGTTTCTGGTCACTTCACCTGAACCAAGTTATCTGGATGAATGACCTCTCTACATTTATAGAAAGCAAAGATATGGATCTGGAAGGTGACCTACACAAACACACGCGAACAAGGTTGTATTGGCAGAGGTGTTGCAGTCAATTATGCTTTTGAGACTGTTACAAAATTAGAGAAAGAGTAACTGAAAAATATGTGATTCGTTAAATGATGCTGAAATTGACCTCTATTTTGTTTCTGAAACGCTGACCGAAATGAGAACATAAAATTTTAACCATTTTTAAATCCCTTCTTCGCATGCTGGGAATTCCTTCCAACATCCCTTTAATAAATGTAGGTTATAACGAGAGACTGAGATAGAACCACGCAAAGGTCGTAATCAAACAAGCTTTGTTACACAGCTCCCGTAGTCAAGTAGTTACAGCAGAGTTGCTGCGTACACGAAAAACCTGGAAAAGTTAGTTAATTCACTTGGTTCCATAAAATAAGCAAAACATTTGTACTTTCACTGATCAAAGGAAAATAGAGAGTATCGTGTTTTCCACCAAAAGAATACCCTCTACTTTCTTTAAAGCTTGGTTATACTATATGTTTGTTACCCTTCTTTTTTAAACTGTCTAGTAATGCTAATTTATAACCTGTGAATACTTTCAGCACATAAACGATTGCAATAAGCGAAGGAGGGAATAAATTGATAATTTTGAACAAACACGATCCATGTGTGGCA
>JAGDQP010061455.1:0-12037 GCA_022664845.1 Lepisma saccharinum
TTAGGAATAAGAGACACTTAATACTATTCTATTTCAGACGTCAACAACTTTCAAAACTTTTATGTTCATTCAATTATTTTCTTTGTATTTCTTTGTTGGCAAATTCTTCAGAGATCAAAAGATGCAGATAGGTTAGAAAGCCCTTTAGAAATTGTTATTTTTCCTAATCGTTTTCTCAATGTAGCAGAAACGTGGCTCGTTTAGTTACAAGGAATATAATAATATAAAATTGGCTAACATTCTGTCAATCATTCGAGAACATTGTAATCCTATAGAAAATACTTTATAAAAGGATTCACCATAACAGTCAGGGGAAGGAGCGGATTTTTTAACAATGAAGCCTACCTAACCTTTTGGAACCGTATTAGCCATTAATACTTTTACTTTCTTATAAAGTGTTACAATTTCATCGGCGTATCTTTGAACCAGTGTTTCTTTCAGCCACCTCTCCGGGGATGAATGTACTGCCCCCCGGGCAAAATTGTAGTTTATTATTTATCCTACCATTGTAATACTAATTGTACAAGTAACGCCCTCCCCCCCTCCCTGGGGCAAATTTTCTGAACAAAACCCTGCCTTGGACATTCACAGAGACGCTATAAATTAGTTTCGAAGGACTATTGTTGACACTAAGGCTTCTTGTCCTGAAAGATTTTGAATTAAGGTATTTCTCTTTCTTCCTAACGTCCAATATCTTGTTCGTTCTAGTCGCCCTTTGAGGAGAAAAGTATAGGACACTTTTAAAATATAGGTTACATTCCTCCTTCCATTTCAACGCAATACAACTTAACTTACTTTTGAGCTTCTGAGCAAAAGCGTAACTTTTCGCCTCTGTGTTTTATCAGTAGATACACTGAATGCTTTGGGCGGACGTCCTCTACTCAAACACAGTTTGTGATGATTCCTGAACATTGAAACTTACAACACATTTGAGAAACCCTAATCAATCATTCAACCATTCAGCGTTCTTCGCTAAAAATAATTCCTTCTCGCACAAGCTACCCAGTTTTACTTTACTTTAGCACAAAGTGATCTCGAAACTTGTCTGATGCTTTGCGTAATGTTTTCTTCACAGATCACAGATGTTATCTAGAGACATCAGAATATAGTCCAAAGCACGTGCATTTTTCTCCAATGTACTACATTCGCCGTGGGCAACGTTCAACCCTTACCTTCTTGAAATTCGCTCTATTTCACTAAGTTTATGATCACTGCTGGAGTTGCACGTAGTTGCAGCTGATTTTTACACAGCTAACTGTCAGATAGATAAGCTATCGAATGACGATTAGTTAATAGTGGTACTGAGTGTAATTCTTGTATTGTATCTTTTATCAAAATTTGAGAACAAAATTAGTTCTAGGTTGAAAGTCACATAAAGATAAGAAATAAGTTATACAAATCTCGATAAATTGACGAATGTTGTTTGTTCTCCCTATCTGGTGTTTACAAGTTTCAGTTCATGAACATAAAGCTTGAATAATTCTTTACAAGAAGTAGAACAAATCATGACTGGTGCAAACAGTAACATCACATTACGGAACCTATTTCTTTGATAAGGTTTACTAGGACGCTCTTGCAATAACATTTTTTCTCTCTGTTCATTTTCGTAGCTCTGTTTGCTGTAAGCAATAACGCTGTGAATTTTAGTCTTTTGCATTCACGATCCATTTTTCTTTTTTTGTCCAGCTAGGCCATCTGTCACAAAACTATAAAGCCAGCAATGCATTGTTGACCTGCTGTTGGCCACAAATTGACCATAGTTTTTGTCTATGTTGTACCACTAGCATAAAAACGTTAAGATCACCTCTACGTTTCCAAGATTAGGTAATTGAAAACCACCAAAAATTCTTCTTGTCCAGGATCGGGTCAGACTCATGACTCAGGTCAAACCACTTGCCATAATAACCATCATCATCATTGCGTGTTTATTACAATTAATTTGTTTGTAGAAACAATACTTTTAGTGAACGCAATATGAATTCACACCACTGATCGTTTGAAATGAATATATTTCGTCAACGATTCTTTCAACAATAGATTTTTACTCTGAATTTAGTGGAACATTGCACAAGTTTTCCTTACCATAGTCTGAAATCAGGAAATTAGTTTCATCGTTAGCGAATTACATCGTTAACTTTGTAGGAAGGATGCTGTAAGCTTATGTGTTTAATTTAATAAACAAAGAGCACGTTTGCCATCTTAGTTTTTATCATAGAATTACTAGTAACAACTGAAAATGTAGAGACTTCATTATCATTTCATTATCGTTTCAACGTTTTATTCAAAGTATCCAACCGTGCAGATTTGTATAGGGTAGACAGAGAGATCTTGGGCTCTATTGATAGTGTTTCAATAGACCGACGAACTCTAGTATATTACATTATAACAATGGAAACGTACATTAAAAGACATAGTAATTAAAGAATGAAATTTACCATTGTTTAAGCGAGGTTTTTATTAGTAACTTCCGAAGTTCATTTACAAGTAATCCATAAAATAAATAAATGAATTAGCCAATCATTGACTCTATTAGACTGTAATTTATAGATAGATTATTATCACTTGCGAAACCAGCTACAGTGAGCACTTTGGCAAGTGTGAAACCCCTACCACGAGTAGACAATACGTAATAAGACATGTTTGATTATCGTGGAAAATATTAATTGTATACGGTATCGTAGTTTCGTAGCTACAAGAACTTTTAAGAAAAGGTTCTTTTCAGGTAGTGATCGATTTGTTCAATTTCCAGTGAATGCAGTATTTTAGGTATGTTTATATTCTAAATTAGGGGTCTATTTCGGAAAGAAAACCAGAGAATACTCTTTCCCGAAAAGATTAAATCCCAACCTTCCCTTCATACAAATGGAACGAGCTGTTTTTACTTAAGCACTTTCAATATAATCAACATGTCTTATTATGGGGGACTGGTAGCCAGCATGTTATTTAATGATAATGTTTGACTTTTTCGTTGATTATTTATCACTTTTATCCTCGTATGAAAATAGGTGATTTGAAGGTGTTCTCAAGGTGGTGAACCACATACGTTTTGTCGGCCTGAGCCAAAGTTGTCTAAAAGCCTTAAAAATTAAATTCAAAATCAAAATTGAAACACGAGTTTTATAGTAGTTAAAGGCGTAATGGAAAGAAAATATCTAATAATTGCAAACACTTGCAATCTAATGAAGAATACGGAGAACCATGGATATTTTATAGTCAGTCGCCATGTTTTCCAATTAATTTTGAGCAAAACGAGATGTTAAAATCTTTCTCGTACCAAATAAGTAATAATTTAAACTTCAAACGAGTTATGGGAATAGCCACGGATGGCATGCCATTACTTGAGAAGCTCTTCGCCGTCGGAAGTTTAACAGAACACTAAAAGAGACAACGTTGTTGCAAAAAAGTGTACGCGTTTTTGTGTGTTTAACGTGACGTTTTGTCTTTCATCGTGATGAAAAAATCTAATCTGGCCTGTACTCGCTCGCTGACTCTCACTCTGCATTATGCCAGTGAATTGCGTACAATATAATAAAGGACAATCTGACGTAATTTTTCTAATTTATTTCCATGAATCTTGTAAAGTGTTGAAATTATGGAAGACGATAAAAGGGCTCTATTACATATAAGTACAAATGAAAAAATGAAGTTCATTGAGGAGAAATATGAAAAAATATCAGCTCATTCGTCTGGATAGGACTTTCTCGACGCTGCAAATTACCTAGGAAGTATATCATCAGTTGAGCACAGGGATTGGGATAGAGGCTACTGAAAACTAGGATGTATATAAATAAACCAGGGCTTTTGCTCGGTTTGCAAAGCGGACACGGTTCGTCCGAAGGGAGCTGGGCGGCATGAGCCGCGAGAGAAGGGGTGCATTCCCAGGTTAGCGGTGGGCATACGCGAAAGTGCTGTAACATTCTGTATCTTTATCCCAATCCCTGTGCTGCTTATTCACAGGCTCCAGAAAGTTTTGTCAGGATTTGAACCCAATTATTAAATATTCTATCCACAATATCAAGCGGGTAACCAACAAAGAAATATTTGTCAATGTATTTTATCGTTCCCATAGTTGAGCACAAAGGGTTACCAACCATCCGGCTTTTGCCGGACATGTCTGGTTCTTCAACCTATCTAGTAATACTAGGCTGGCATCTTTTTAAGGTCCGACATTTTAAAAATGATATAAGCGAGACATTACTACACCTGGGCTTACATTGTTTGTTATATTTACGCTATACTCGATGGTCAAGAGTAGTAATTTGTCGCTAATTAATAACTGCTAGGGCACGTGGCTGGTTCTACTGTCCATATATCGGTTCTGTTAAAAAATAGTACTGCAGCAAGGACTTAACATCAGCATAAGGTGATTACATTTTAAACAGTATTTTGCGCTATATAATATTTTTGTTACTTGTTAGAGGTTTAGATAAATACCCTGATATTATTGATGTTTATTAAGAAAGCCAGTTATTATAAAGATAGAAAATAGACTGCATGATGAACGTGATTCTGCTGCAAAAAAGTATTAATTGCTGGGAATTCAATGTTCGCTATATTTTTATTAAGTCCTGCTTCTTTCGGAGTTTTTGTCCTGCATTTGACAATTTCCAGTTGGCAACCATACTTCCGGTGAAAGTAATTCCAATGACAACAGTTTCAACTTACAAAGGTTCATCTTTGTTTCTTATCACCTGGAAATACAGTGAACTTTACGAAATCTCGTATGATTTTAAAAGTTTAACATATAACATGATTTTAAAACTTTAAACGAAATATTATTTTAAAAGTCAAATAAGTTGTTCAGGATGGTAATAGCAAAGCTATATCCTAAACAGAAGTAAAATAACATTTCACTAGTTCTCTTTGTCATACATGCCGGTTAGGTATTGGAACCTTTCTTATTTTTCAGACTTCGAAATTTTCTCCGTAAGCCATTTTCTATTAATCTGAACATACAAGAATAGATAGTTACATTTTCATAGATATTGTTATATATTACAGCTTATTTGTTCCTTAAAAAAATAAACACACACACACACGTACATAACACTAATATTCACATAGTTTTTAGCAATATTTCGGTTTTAATACCGTAGACTTGCTATAAAGAAAGAGAGACGCACACACGTGGGTAGAACAAAAGTCTAGGACGACAGTAGCGACACGTAGCGGACTGCGCATCGTTAGGAGAACAGTTGACTGTTGAATGGCGCATGAAACAATTGACAACGTGTAAGTACAGGATAGGATTGTGGAAGAAAAGTGTTGAAAATGCAGAGAAAACGGGTTAGAGTTATTGAAGGTTAGGTCCAGGATACATTTTCGCGCTCAAACCATGAATGAAGGCGTGTTGAGGTGCTGGTCATAGGAGTTAAAATGTGGATTATGGAAACAAAGAAAAATAGGTCAAAATTGGTGTTGTGAGACTCGGTGTGTAAGTAGACTGGGGCATCGGGTTTGTTAATATTACAAAAGTGGCGATGGATAATAACACGAGTGCTGAGAGGTCCACCTGTTTCCCTCACATAAAAGGCATCACAAAATTTGCGAATTAGGATGTATATAACATTATTGGTGTGGTATGTACCCTTGGCATTTAAGGTGTATCAGCCATTAGCAGTATTGATACTGACTGTGGGAGAAGTGACGAGAAAGGAGCAGGTCCTACATCTGGGTCTCATGCTTGCATGGGCGGCGGTTTGGGGTGGTGGCAAGGAAAGATTTGTACGAACTAAGGTGTTTCTAAGATTAGGTGGATGTTGAAAAACTAATCTAGATTTGGTGGAAAGTACCGATCTTGTGTTTGGGTCAGAGTGGAGAATGTGGAAATGACAGTGTAGGATTTGTTTGGTCTTGATTAGTTAAGGATGGAATTGGGTGATTAGAGCCAGTGGATTGAACGACGATGGGTTGGGGGTCTGAGTGGGTTGAGTGTGTGAGGATGCACGGCGTGTCGGTTTGGTTACAAGGTTAGGTGGAACCACGGTTGACTAGAGTTTTCTGGAGGCGTTGGCTGTAAGTTTCAGTAGAAGAGGTGGTGTAATGCAAGCGTTGTCCTCTGAGTGCAAGGGAGAAGGGAATCACTTTCTTGGTGTTGTAAGGATGGAAACTTGAGCAGTGTAAATACTGCACTTGGTTGATAGGTTTTTTTGTGAACGGAAATATTGAGGGTGTTGTTTTATAAAGTGATGTCCATGTCAAGGAATGTGACTCTTTTGTTAGAGATGGACCAAGTGAACTGGACAACAGGGAATTGGTTAAGCTGTTCTAGTAATGTGTTGAGACTGGTTTCACCATGACTCCATAACATCAGGGTATCATCCAAATACCTTATCCAAAGTAGTGGGGTCAAGGCTGAGTTTGTAGGAATCATGTTTAAGCTTGCCTATAAAGAGATTAACGTAACAAGATGCCATTCTCGTACCCTTAGATGTGCCTCAAATCAGAAGGCAGTGTTTGTCGTCAGAGGTGAATGTATTCATTGTGATAACTAGGTTAGCCAGGTTAAGAAGGGAAACTGTGGTAGGGCTATAAGGTTTGAGTCTCTGGTTAAGGAAGAATTCCAAAGCTGCTAAGCCATGGGTATGAGGAATGTTGGTATATAAGGAAGTTACATCTATGGTACAAAGCTGTATGTCAGCAGGAAGATGCGGTAGTTTGCGGGTGATTTTTAATAGCTGGAAAGTTTCGCGTATGTGGGCAGGCAGTGCCTGAACATGTGGTTGAAGGAAGGAGTCAACAAGAGCGGAAATGCGTTCGGTAGGAGAATTATAGTTGGCTATAATGGGTCTGTCTGGGTTACTTGGATTGTGGATCTTCGGTAATAAGTAAAAGTACGTGGATTGTCCAGGGTTAGGTATTTTATGGACATTTCACATGTGCCCTCTCGAGAACCATTAGCGGGAATGAAATCGGAAATTTTCTGTTTGTGATTGTAGATTAGGTCTGTTGGTGCTGGGATCAGATATTTCATTTTACGCCTACTGGAGGTAGTCAGCTTTGGCTAAGACTACTGTAGTGGACCTCTTGTCTGCTGGGAGGACCATTATGTCGTGGTTCTCGCGTAACGCTACAAGGGCTTTGCAATAGTTATGGGTTAGGTTAGGTTCGTTGGTCATCTGATGTAGGAACTTAGTATTGGTGTTGGCAGAGATAACTGAGGAGATGTAACGTTCGAGGAGATGGTTGCTAGGAAGTAAAGATGAGTCCATGTTTGAAGGAGGACGGAAGCGTTCAAGGCTAGTATGGAACTTATTGGAAGCTCAGTCTGGAATACGTGAATTTTTGGCCCAAAATAGCGCCACCTTATTCCGCGGACAAACGAGAGCATACCTTTTAACAACATGAAGTATTTGTACGGCTGGGAGGGGGAGAAAGTTAGTTCTTTACTGAGGATGTCAGATTCAGATTGAGTAAGATTGTGGCTGGATAGGTTTCTGAAATAGTCCTTTGTACCATAGATACCAACATTCCTCATGTATACCAACATTCGTCATGACCATGGTTTAGCAACTTTGCAATTCTTTCTTAACCAGAGACCCAAACGTCATAGCCTTACCACAGGTTTACTTCTTAACCGGGCCAACCTAGTTATCACATGGGACAACTTTACCTTTGACGTCAAACATTAACTTCTGATCTGAGGCACAGTCATGGGTAGGAGAATGGCACCTTGTTATGCTAATCTGTTTATGGGCAAGCTTGAAATGATTTCCTACAAACTCAGCCTTGACCCCACTACTTTGGATAATATATTTGGATGATATCCTGATGTTACGGAGTCATGGTGATACCAGTCTCAACACATTCCTAGAACAGCTGAACCAATTCCCTGTTGTCCAGTTCACTTGGTCCATCTCTAACAAAAGAGTCACATTCCTTGACGTGGACATCACTTTATAAAACAACACCCTCAATATTTCCGTTCACATAAAACCTACCAACCAAGTGCAGTATCTACACTACGTACTCAAGTTTCCATTCTTACCACACCAAGAAAGCGATTCCCTTCTCCCTTGCACTCAGAGGACAACGCTTGAATTACACCACCTCTTCTACTGAAACTTACAACCAACGCCTCCAGGAAGCTCTAGTCAACCGTGGCTACCCACCTAAACTTGTAACCAAAGAAATTCGGCATGTATCCTCACATACTCAACCCACTCAGACCCCCAACCCATCGGCACCCAACCCACAAGCTCCCAACCCACCGTCGATCAACCCGGCTTTAATCACCCAATTCCATCCTTAACTAATCAAGACCAAACAAATCCTACACTGTCATTTCTACATTCTCCAATCTGACTCAGACACAAGATCGGTATTCCCCAGCAAGCCTAGATTAGTTTTACAACATCCACCTAATCTTAGAAACACCTTAGTCCGTACGAATCCTTCCTTACCAGCACCCAAAACCACCGCCAATGCGCGCATGAGACCCAGATGTAAGACCAGATCCATTTTCGTCACTTCTCCCACAGTCACTATCAGTAATGCTAATGGCCGATACATCCTAAATCCCAAGGGCATATGCCACACCTCTAATATTATATGCATCCTAAATGGCAAATTTTGTGATGCCTTTTATGTGAGGGAAACAGGTGGACCTCTCAATGTTCGTGACACAGAGTCTCAACACCAATTTTGACCTATTTTTTTTGGTTGCCATAATCCACATTTTAACTCCTACGACCAGCACCTCAACACGACGTCTGTGGGAGGGGTCTTCATTCATGATTTGAGTGCGAAAATGTATCGTGGACCTAACCTTCAATAACTCTAACCCGTTTTCTCTACATTTTCAACATTTTTTCTTCCACAATCCTATCCTGTACTTACACGTTGTCAATTGTTCCACGCGCCATTCAGAAGTCAACTGTTCTCCTAACGACGCGCAGTCCGCTACGTGTCGCTACTGTCTTCCTTGTCATTTTATTCACGTATGTTCTTCTCTCTTCCTCTACAGCAAGTCTAAGGTATTAACACCGAAATATTGCAAAAAAACTATGTGAATATTAGTGTTATGTACGTGTGAGTGTTTATTTTTTTACGGAACAAATAGGCTGTAAGTATTTTCCTTACTTTTCATCATAAATTTACATTAGTTATCTATATCTATATCTATATGTATGTATGTATCTATCTATCTATTATCTATCTATCTATTATCTATCTATATATCTATCTGTCTATATCTATATCTATCTATCTATATATATATAAAGGGCGCGTTAATTGCCACTGTAATGCTTAGAATATTTGAGTTTGGCTCCATTCCTGACTATTTGATTAGTAGGAACAGGTGGAGCAAGGTAGAGCAAATGAAATGAACGGATTTTTTTTTATTTTTTATTATAAAATATAATTTTACTAATTTAATAAAAAAAAATGTATAAAACTATGAAGACTGTGTTTGAAGTAGAAGAGTAACTCATTTTTTTTTTTTTTTAATTTTATGTTTGCAGTTGATTATGGCCCATACAGCAGATTGTTGTTAGGAAGCAGTTGGCCCAATTTCACGGGTAACTACCTGGCAGAGAGGAAATATTGAGTGCCCAATCCCGTAACAGATCTAGGCCAGGAGTGCCTATTCCGTAGCGGATCAGGCGGTAGCTAGGAGCGGCATATCTCGTAGTAGATTAGGTCAAGTTGGTTGGTTTATGTTGTAGCAGATTAGACTTGTTAGGAAGAGGAGAGAGGTAGTGTCTTCTGCTGCGACTTGGTTGCTTTTATTTTGTTTTGTTCCGCTGACTCCGCAGTTTTTGCTGTCTTCTGTTTCGTTAGCTGTTTTTTTTTTCTGCTATGGTCGGCTTCGTCCGTTTTCTGCTACTACTTCTTTCCGAGTACAAGCGCATGCTTTTACTCGCTTGTTGTACTCCACCTTTTACTACTGTTTGTAAACAAACCGCAGTGCATCGCGCGTGCTGCAATAACAGGTGTGTTTATACACATTTACGGCATATTGCGCGTCACTTTACAATATATATTTGCGTAGCCTAGTCGGTAACGCAATCGATTTCAGTGCGAGCGGTCCCGGGTTCTATTCCCGGTGGGGGCTAAAAAATTTCGGTGTTGACCCAGCATCGTGAGGACAATTTTGAAGCTGCTGTGAATGAAAGACAGTGGCGATCACAGTAAGAGCTTCGGCTCTCCTCTCCCAACCCATCTGGTCAGCGAGGGAGCAGTAGTACAACTCCTCCCTTCGGGGAGAGGCCTCATCCACAAATGGATTGAATATGGCTGTGATTTATATATATATATATATATATACAAGCAACAGTCTTAATTTTCATGAAGCATTTTCCTTATTTCTAGTATTTATTTTTATATTGATAACTTCTATACCTGTTAATTCATATTGGTGTCAGAGAAAGTTCGTAAGGAGTGCTAATAAACCTTAATCTGAATCTAAAAATATCGAGAACCAAAAATGTGTCAGTATGCATTAAATAATAGAAAATAATATATAGTTCCTATAATAAATAGAGTTTTCAAAAATAATAAACTGAGCCCAATTTAGTGGATAAGAAATACAATAGATGTTTCACTCAATGCAAAAGTTAGTTTGTCTCAAAAGATGCAGGCAATGGTGTGTATTCGATAACACGTTAATGCAATAGCCGATAAATAAGCAATTTTTGGGTTAGGTTCAAAAATCATATTCACAATTCCCATGTCAGGACTGTCAGAACATTTTTACAATACATTTAATATATGCCATCAAAGATGCATATATTTCCCGTAAGGTAGAACTATATATTGACATATACACTTCGTATGTACGAAGGGTTTTAAAATCTCATATCTTTTGTATACTTCAACCGCTCCCTTATTTTACTCAACAATACCAAATAGTATCCTAGGTTACTCCAAACCTCCATATCGTTATATTGCCTCCTAGGGAGCGGTAACGTCCACTTTCAGAAACGCTGATATATACTGTAGAGTATGGTAAAGGCTTCAGGATTTAGGAATTAATACAGCGTTTTAGTGAGAGGTCGAGTTTAATTCTATGTTATAATTTCCTTTGGTCAGTAGTCTTATTGGAGAAATTTCCTTCAAATTCATTTGTAAGGCTACAGAAGATGAAACCTGTGTTAAGGTGAAGTATATCAGTAAGAATGAGATTGTATGCACTATCTTTTGCGGGGTAGTTTTATAGTGTTTGTGGATCAATTGTGGAATGTACTGAAATGTATTCACTTAGTAACTGTTCAGTTATAAAGGGTCATATAAAAAGTATCCGCGGTTTTTTGGTACATTTTTGAACAAAAAAATTCTTTATTGAAAATCAATTTTAATCAAGTCCATATTGACCATTATTATCTATGACCTTTTGCCATTTTTCGGGTAGCTTCATAATTTCATCGGTGTAGAACTTCTGTGGTTTTTCGTCGAAAAACTTGGTCAAGTGATTTTCAGCGGCGCTTCGGTCGGCCAATTTTTTTACCATCAAGAGAATTTTGCAGAGACCGAAACAAATGGTAGTCAGACGGTGCAAGGTCCGGGATATACGATGGATGCATAAAAACTTTCCAACCAAGTTCCGTCAATTTGTTCCGAGTCATCAAAGATGTGTGTGGCCGCGCATTGAACACAACTGCCTTTGTGTTGGCCAATTCTGGTCGCTTTTTCTGGATTGCTTCGTTCAAACGGTCGAGTTGTGCACAGTACAGGACCGAGCTGTGCACAGTACGTCCATTATGAGCTGCTGCAACCTGACGAAACCATCAATTCGGTCCTGTACTGTGCACAACTCGACCGTTTGAACGAAGCAATCCAGAAAAAGCGACCAGAATTGGCCAACGCAAAGGGAGTTGTGTTCCATCATGACAATGCGCGGCCACACACATCTTTGATGACTCGGAACAAATTGACGGAACTTGGTTGGGAAGTTTTGATGCATCCACCGTATAGCAAGGACCTTGCACCGTCTGACTACCATTTGTTTCGGTCTCTGCAAAACTCTCTTGATGGTAAAAAATTGGCCGACCGAAGCGCCGCTGAAAATCACTTGGCCAAGTTTTTCGACGAAAAA
>JAGDQP010061458.1:0-12036 GCA_022664845.1 Lepisma saccharinum
GAGAAATAACGGAACTAACTTTTTTCCATATGCTCCAGGCACACAACGATATATCTGCACCACTATCAATCAAAGCAGTCATATAGTGATCTAAAATTTCTACTCCAACCACTGCGTCGTATTTCACTTGTGTAATGTCTCGTTCTTCAGAATATGTTCGCACTTTTTCACATGGAGTCTCCTCTTCGCTGTTATAGTCCCATTCATTCATACATAGAATAGAGTACTGGACAGGATACTTCACTAACTTTTTCATGCATTCCTGATCCTCATCACATCCTTCCTCATTCATTCGTTCTCCACTCACACAGACTTTTTCTGTTTCCAAGCGGGTCACTTCAATATAAGGCATCGCTCCTTTGACCCTCAAGGGCGACGAGGTGTTTAGTTTTTTGAACGTCCCAGTTCTGGTGGTCCAGAAGCTACTGGGGTATCATCACCGTCGTATTGTACCTGAGGTCTGTTTCCTTGTCCACTGGATACATTGGGTGGTGAGGTATATCGGTTGTCCTCTGCTCGTCCTCTGCCGCGACCCCTTCGAGGTCTTTTTCTTGAGCGTCGTTGACTCCGGCTTCGACAGTCACCGTTCCCGCTGCCATCAGACCGAGCTCCTGGCGTAGAGTTGGATCTCCCCTCTTCGGTGTCCTCCAAATTCCGTGGTGGTTTACCAGGTGACTTTGATTCCTCTTGGGAAACTTTTCTCACGAAGACGGTATTCCTTTGCTGTCCTTTGTTGTCCTCATCTCGATTCTTCGGTGCACTAGGTCTCCTCTGTTCAGCTATCTCGTAAATACTCTCCAATTTACGGACCACATCCAAGAGGCATGACAAGTTCGTAAACTTCCCGGATGCTAACTGTCTCTGGTACGTCACTGGTACTAAACTTATAATTGTATTACACACTTGAGCGTCTGATGCTAAAACGTCCAAATCTCTCAAACGCCTGAAACGTTCTGTTACAAAATGTTCGACACTGGAGTCTACTTTCGGGTTAAATGGTGTGGTCCTGAGGCGAGTAATGCGTGTACACACCATCTCTTCAGATTGATAGAAGGTCACAAAGGCACGTTTAAAATCATCATACGTTCTGAAGTTTTCTGCTTGAGAGTAGAACCATGATAATGAAGCTCCACGTATAACAAATGGAATAATCTCTAACATTTGCCGTGCAGGTATTCCTTCTAAAGAAGTTTCTCGTTCCAATTGCGCTAAAAATGTACTTGCAGTCATGTCATCTCCATTGGGGAAATGGGTGAAGGAACGTAAGTCTGTTAAGCGAACCTTAACTCGTCTGCTGGGAATCCTTGGCTCCACCTCGCTTTCGTCAGATGTCTGATCTTTTCTGTGCAACACCCCACGTCGGCGGGAACTGGATCTGCCTCGACGTCGTCTGCGCTGTCTCCTGCTCTCCACTTCGAAGCGGCTTCTGCGATGCTCCCACGGTGTACCATCTTCCGTTGATCGTGGTGGACTCCCCATTCCTGAGTATCCGATTTCCAAATCGGTAGCTGAATCTTCACTTCCTTTTCCACACTCACCGCGCTTTCTTTCATTAGCACTGCCCGCACTCGCACTCACATAATTTGGGTACCGCGAGGGTTTGGGATTGGAAGGATAAACATTAATTTTACTGCGCTCGTGACCTTTAACTTTATTTTCGTACAGAGTTTTTCCCGACATATATTCGTCCGACGGACATCTTGCTGAACTCCTGCCACTACTCGTATGAGGTTGACGACACAATGAAATCCCATTCGAGAGATGGACATCTAGTCTCCTCTCCACATTGTCTAGCCTTCCTTGTTGTCGAATCAAGTTCTTCTTAACCTCTTCTTCAATCTTACGCTGGGTATTCTCCAACTGATCGGTAATTTGCTGAGTCTGCAATTGATGATACTGGAATTCCATGGCAATCCTCTCTTTATGGTTAGTCATCTCATTATCTACCTTCTCTCGTACTCCATCTAGGGCTAGCTGTGTGGATTTGGTCATTACGAGCATTACTTCTTTCTTGACGTCTTCTTTCTGGGCCTTCACAAGTTGCTGGACGCTCTGGTTAGCTTTCCGACATTTTTCAGCGTGGTCTTCCATCTTCTTATCCATTAAATCCAACCTCAGGGTAGCTTCAACCTCATATGCTTCTACATGGGCGATTACTTGGTTGCACATCTGAAAATGCTGCACCCGCAACTCTTCAGCTACTATCTTTATCCCCTCCGTGACCAACTGTGGGAGTTCTTCTTTGATGTGTTGACGTTGCTGAGTTATAATTTCTTATTTCATCGCCTGCTGTTGCTCGCTCATTTCATCGCGCATCGCCTGCTGTTGCTCACTGAGTTCTTCTTTCATCGCCTGCTGCTCGTTACGCAACTGCTGTTGTTGCCCGCTAATCTGAAGTAACAACACGCTAAGATCTTTTAACGACGGTTCGTCTGACTTCGGCGTCATTGCGCGTACACATTCTCCGCATGTCCAGGAATCGAGTTCTGTTTTAAATCCTTCAGCTTGTTGAGTTTTTACTCGGGGATAGTCCTCCACGCTCACGCACACAACATGATACGCAACGTTACATTTGATACAGTGAATTGTGTTACTGTCAAGTCGATCTGTTCCGCAACATTGCCACAAAGTTTTACTCTGTATTACTTCACGCTTCATTTCACTTCCCTCGACTTCATTCTCGAAGCTCACGACCTCCTTAACCGGATCCATGACTGACTCACAATACTTTCTGATGCCTTTAAAATTCGACACTTGATCCAAACACTATATCCGGAACAAATACTGCAATAGCAATGCCGGTGTGAATAATAAAACGTCCTCGTTCCCGGGTTTCGGCACCAATTAATTATGACGGGATTTTACTTTTTACTTCGGACGTTCCAGTCTCACTTCTCTTTTTCAAGAGCGCCGTGAGACACAAAAGGATTGCAGGTTGACAAGCTTCGATAAAGGCAAATCGAAATACTTGCTTCCGGAACTCTGTATAGTGCTGTAATCGACAGTCGGTTGGTATCACCGGGAACAGGTGGTTGTAGAACGGTGGAACCGATAATAGTCCCCTGTTACCTCGGGTAATACGAATATTGCAGAAAAAACGGAATATAGACGTAAATCCGAAAATGGCGGGAAAGGGTCCCAAACCTCTCGCACGATGGGGAATCACTCGAGAAAGAAGTCGAAACAGCTTAAAACCACAGAAAAACGCGATTTCAAGCTACTCCGTGGGGGGGCTAAAAGCCTCTTCTACTTGCTTCAGAATTTTTCATGAAATTTTCCACTTCTTTTCGGATAGGCTTAAATAGCTCTGCTATGACCTTTATAGGATGTTCCAAGCAAAATAAACGATTTCTGAACACATTTACACCACCATAGAAGTTGAACAAATGAGATTTATTAATATAGGTACGGTACTTCCAATACACACTTAATACGTATACCAACTTTTGGGTATGTATCGCAACTTTATACGTCAAATGTGATTGACACACAAAATACAAATGAATTGGAACAACAATCTTTCTGCATAATCTTTGTCCAACAAATATTGTTCGATAAGGTAAAAATCACGAATACTTTCAACTAAAGATAAACGGTATAAGCATACAACAGAACACGAACACTTTTACACAAACGGTATTCAGAACAAATGATCCCGTACAAAGTGACTGTACTTACGTAGCGTGATATTAACGCGTTTTACTATACTAATACAGTTGGCTGACGTCAGTACTTTGATCACCGTGTTTCCCGCTGAGCTCAACGTTACAGTATTATTACGGGGATTATTTTTAGCGTATAGGTGTGCACACCGATAACCTTAACACATCTCAAAAAATTACAAAACATGAATTATTTGACTTACAGGTGAAATATGCGTAGTCTCGTTATGGCCAAACGATACTTATTAACACTATCCTACACTCAGATACGAAATTTCAATTAACGTGGCGCTATTATTACCCGCGACTTAGTAACGCATTTATTTCAGATGCAAGGAGCTTGGTATATTGACTTAGAAATATATTGGAACAATTACGGAAAGTGACGTCACTCTTACTAAACAGGTATTGACATAAACACGTTTTCAATACGCATACAATTTCTCTCAACGTCGTATGGTCATCTCCTTTCATTAATTTTCTTTGGAGTAAAATGAACAATAACAGAGAATCTGACACAGCAATTCAAAACTGTCACACCGCAACACTTACAGTAACTCTATATGCGACCTACTAATCTACATATATAATTCGTCAGAAATAAACTTTTTTTTCCTCTTTTTATATTTGAACCGGAAAGCTAATGTTCTTTCTCGGTATGCCAATTCACTAAATCATACACAGCTTTTTTTTTCGTGGTTCAAACTATCGGTACCAAACTACTGTGGCATACGATAATTATATTTTATGAATGACAACCTGATTCAATTACCAGAATATGTTTTACGTAATATGTCAATTTAAGCTACTACTACTACGGCCTATTTTTACTTTTTAGAATAGCGTAGGTAGGATCCTGAGTACCAAATTATTATTTTATTATGCCCACTGACAATATAACTAGCTAAAATATATCTAACTGCAGTTACGATCAATGCACAAGCATGAATTATGTCGACAATTGCGTCGCAGTAAATGTCACGTGACCGCCGTCAACAATCAACACGATCCCGCTAATGCTGTCTTTATTATCTGTACAGACAAGGCAAACGCACGATTCTAACTATTTAAAATATCGGCGTAGAATATTCGTTTCGTAATATTAGCACTATTTTTCACAGTATTTAGTATTCACAATCACAGTTCATATCCATTCCAGGAGAATATCAAAATGGAAATAATAAAAACATTACCTGAGTAGCCGCTGACAGTTCCCTGCTACTTCGAAGGCACACAATACTTATCCCGTATAAGCCACTACTTATGGATAATCTTGAGTATTTCTACATTTCAATTTACTCCGGAATATGTACTTCACGATGATACAATCTTCCAGTTGGTTTTCACAATATTGTCCTTCAAACCACACTAGTTTTCGACGAGCTTCACTTCCGTCCGTTCGTCGCCATGCAATTGCAAAAGTACGTCTCTAGTTGTCCAGTGTTGCACCTCAACAAAACTTTTTCCTCCATGCATCCATCCGTGTTCGCTTCCAGTGCGGCCGGGAAACGTCAATTCGGACAGAATGGGTTCAAACCTAAAATTTATCATACAATAACTGTATAAAAGTGTGCGGACACCATGCAATGATTTTCCACAAGTAATTATGTGACCGTCACAATGTGCAACGACTGTTGAACGTACTGACGAGGATTTGTTGATGAATAATGGCGCGTGTTCTCTAAGTTCACATACCCGGACAGGCTGAACCGGCTTCATTTGAAGAAATTAAAATCTGGGGATCGAAAAGTTATGATTCCACTTCATTCAGAAACCACCGGCAGAATTGAACACGCACAGGTTTGTCTGGAAGCTTTAACTCATGCACAACAGAAACTTTGTAAGGATAAAGATGCAGGTTCTTTCTGATAATGTTCTGATACGATGATCTCTTTAATTCCCACTTTGACAGATAACCGGCGTTGAGAGGTTATCATTCACCTGAGCAATGTTTTCTGGTGTTCGAATTCGTTTCGGATAGTTACAGTTTTATTTGCTACGGAGACTGTTTCGCGCCATTTTGCCATTTAGTTTTGCATTTCAGATTTTGCTGCAGGTTTTGACAAAACACTTCCATTCTTAAACCCTTGTGCAAACATTTCAACACAAGTTTTCCACGAATTGTGCTTCGCATAACACTAATAAATGAATACGCGCAATTTTATCGTAAACACCATTTTGTCTTGCATTCAACTGATCACTGAACACGTCTGCAACCCTCACTCAAACAACTAGTTTCTGTCACGTATCTGCGCTACTGCATGCTCACGTGTCTGGGCATGCGGGAAGAACACTTTTCCGGGCCAGTTTTATTTTGGCCACTCAGTATATTAACATTATTCTGTCTATTATTTTTTTTTTTTAAATTTTATATTAAATATTTTTGCATGCCCCGTTTCTTGCTAAACGATGTATATGAATTCTATAATGGACTATGAAACTAAGAATACGAATAATATTGTACGAATATATTGCAATGGGAATATAATATGTGAGTCAGTAAGACACACACACGACATAAACAAACAATGTAAACAAACAGTGTTTACGCAAGAAGACGCCAACTCCAAGCGGAGAAGTTTGGAAGTGCTTAAGTCACGCCTAAGGCTGTCAAAACTATCCGTATAATTATTCATCCGGATATTGTTCGAATAATTATCCGGATAATTTCATTATTCGAATCCGAATAATCGGATATCCGATTAATCGATTATCCGAAAACGAACAAACGGATATCCGTTTATTCGATTATCCGAAAAACAAACGGATATCCGTTTATTCGATTATTCAAAAAACGAATATCCAAATAGTTGTTGTCCGATGAACAATGAAACTTATAGAGCAAAGAAGTTTGAGTAATTAAGTTGGACCTCTGTTTTTAGTTTAGTGCAAAATTATCTTCCTACAACAAGTTGTTAAACATTTTAAAAGCAGATTATTACTTGTACTTTTAGACTTCAGCAGCTAATGCTGTGAAGCTTTAGCGCCCGCTCTGTCCGTCTGTCGACAACTTTCAACTCAGAAACTACTAGGGTTGGAAAGGTGATTGAGGTGTCGTTGAAAAGGTCTCGGTGAGACTAGCTCAAACCCGTATCATTTATCCAGATTACAGGAGAAGTGCCAGAGATAGGGGCGTTGCCAAATATGGGGTCACTTTATGGCTAGTAAGATGTTTGAGATGGCGTTGAAAAGGTCTCGGCAACACGAGTTAAAACCCGTATCACTCATCCAGATCGCAGGGGCGGTTTCAGAGATCGGGTATCTCCCTGAGATAGCGGACCCAATTTATATCTTTGGAACAAGTCGAGCTAGGAAGGTGTTTGAGGCGCCGTTGGAAAGGTCTAGGCAAGACGTGTTCAAACTTCAAACCCGTATCGTTCATCCAGATTGCAGTTTCGGTTACCAAGTTTCGGAGTGATTTTAAACTTTGAAATTACTAGGGCTAGAAAAGTGGTTGAGGTGACATTGGCAAGGTTCCGACAACGCGAATTCGAACCCGAATCATTTCTTCAGATTGCAGGGGCGGTTCCCGAAATTCTTTGAAATTTCAACTTTGGAACGACTTGGCTAGAAAGGTAGTTGATATGTCGTTGAAAAAGTCTTAGCAACAGTTTAAACCCATATCATTCATCTAGTTTGTACGGGAGGATTCCGAGTTTAACAGGCGGGAATTCGCAACTTTGAAAGTACAGAGCTAAGAAAGTGGTTGAGGTATCGTTGGGAAGGTCTCGGCAACATGAATACAAACCCGAATCATTTCTCCAGCAAGGGCGGTTCCCAAGATTACGGGGGGAGAGGATTTTCAAGTTTGGAACGACTGGGATATGAAAGTAATTGATGTGTCTGAAAAGGTCTCGCCACAATTTTTCGAACGCAACATTGATCATATAAAGGGTATGCTCGCTGCTGAAGCCTGGCGGTGGCTTATATGCACAGTCCCCGACTCGACTCCGCCTCGCTTGTTATAAATTTGCTAATTTCACTTAAAAACACCGTAGAACTTTGACCGTGAACTCTAGAATTTTGACATTAACACTCAAGAATTTTAGTGATTTGTACTCAAGAATGAAGCTAATGTCTACTCAAGATCCAGGGTCTCTACTTATTTTTTATTTTCTATTAGTATAATAATTAAGCATTTGACTGAAAATGGGCCAATTCTTAAATGCCATTATAGTATATGAGGATGTAAAATTTCCAACTTTCTATATTTTTCCGAAAAATTCAAGGTCTGCAAACAAATAAACTCTTTTATCGTTTCTCTTCTTCGTTAATCAGTCAAACAAGCTAAACTTCAACTTAGGCTCTGGTCGACTTGATTCCCACGTCCTTTTCGTATCTTATCACGGCCTGAGCCAAAGTTGCCTAAAAGTCAATGATAAAATTGATGCAAATAACATAAAAATAAAGATGTGAAATGAAGAAGTGCATTAGCGAGAGACAAACAATGCTGGAGACAATCAAGAAGAGAAAGAGAAATTGATTAGGACATTGACTGCGCAGAGATTCTATACTAAGGTATGGCTGAGAAAAAGAAAGAAGAAGAATCCAACTGCTTGACAATGTCAAGGAAGATAAATCGTATGTTGAGATGAAAATGAAAGAGGAAGATCAGGATGAATGGAGAGGGCTTAGCTTGCCTTGAAGGACCTGCCGATTCCGGCAGAACACTAATTATGATAATGATATTAATTTAATGTAAATAATTGTGTTCTTACAACTTAAAGTACTCCAAATTGTTTAGAATCAAGTTTTTTTTAAGCCCTGGAGGTAGTGAGAAAGGAAAGCAACTGGTTGGGACTGCGAGGATCTCGATTTCGCTATTGAAGGGGGTGGATCACTGTTATACAGAACCTTTCAGTTTCACAGAGGAAATAGATTCCTTGTTAAGTATGAGAGCTAGTGTATATTTGCTACAATCTAATACATCGTTTTTTCTTTCCATGTAAGACGAAAACTGGCATTGAATAAAATGTATTCCTCTTTCTTTTTCAAAAGTGGAGCAACATGTATCACGCGCGAAGCTTTCTATAATTTAATCTCTCCTTGAATGCATTATCACTTTCGATTACAATTTGAACACCTTTTGTACTATTTCTGACCGAAGTTAGAGCGTATTAGGTTTGGTCGCCTAAAACACAAGTTAAAAACTTGGCGAGAGCGAGGATAAAACACATATGCTATACTTGTGTGGTTGTAGGGCTGGTAGCATATTGCTTTCACCAACCAAGCTACGAAGAACATTTTTCACTTTCATCCCTGTGTACACTCAGATTCATAGAAAATAGGTGATGGAAAAAATTGAATGTCCGAAAGTTGCACAATCTCACAACACACGCGGCAAGCACAGAATATGGAATGTTGAATATAGGCACGGTACTATTAACATTGTGTATTTTATACAACTAATTCAAAAATTGCCCAGAGAAACGAAGTGCGCACGGGCGTATGCAGTATGCACGCGACATTTGTCGTTGTGTCGTCGACGCCTAATGCTGTCGGGACTCGCGTCTTGAGATACCTTTTTATGCATGCGACATTTGTCGTTAATCCAAAAATTTACTTTTCGCAATATCATTTGATATCTTCTCAAAATGTCTCCAAACATTGCTTTGAGGCATAGTTACTCTCTTTCCAGTCTTCTCGCTAATCAGAACAAAGCACTAACCAGTTGCTCCACAAACAGAAATATGGGTATATTTCTTCTATATATATCAGCAGTGACACATTCCTTTGTACTTGGGTTCGTCGCGCTTCAGTTGCTATGTTCTTAGAAACTCGACATTTCTAAATATTTTAGAACACCTTATTTTCGGCATGCACACAATCAGATTAAAAAATGCACGTGTTTTCCCAGAAAGTATTTAGAGCCAAATGAACATCTGCGAGCACTTTGTCGGAATTCACTTACAGTTAGGTTGACACGCTATTGAAGAAAATAGTTTTGAGATTAACAAAAGCTATTTGTTTCCACTTCTCAACGGATGTTCAAGACAATCCGAACTATTTTCTTTTGGCAAGACAATAAATAGACAGGCATGTCCTGTTTCTAGGGATAGAGCATTGAAGTCTAGTCTAACAGTTATTTTTATATTTACAATACTTTGCTCTCCGAATGTCCAAACTAAAGAAAAGACATTCAGAGAGTTTTCCTGTCTCATTAGTCATATGGTGGGATGGGTCTAGGATGTTTCGATGCAGGATGTTTTGGTGAAAGCAAGTTTCGGTGCAATAAATTACTGGTGAATGTTGTTTATTGATAAATTAGTAAAATAGGAAAGTTAAAATATAAAAAATTAATTAGTTGCTACATTATTATAACGTTATTAAAGTTTCCCTACGCCAGCAATCTGTTCGGTAGTAAATATTTCATTTTGAACGAGTAGATCTACAACAGATTAAGAAAATTGATTAAGCCTCACGAAGGAAACAGGTACTAGTTATAGAAATGTCTTCACATAAATTAATTCTTGATAACATGCTTAATTTTTATCTAATTAAATATGCTCAGAGAGAGAAAGGTGGGGGTGCACAATATTGCAGTATCATTCAGTCTCCTGTGGAGAGATCAAGTAGTCTAAGCACCCAATGCCACTCTGTGGGGCCAATTACCAGACTTTTTGAGATGGCATTTTTTTTTATATTATCTGTTTTTCGTTTTCATACGTTTTCGTATATAATATAACTTTCATAGTTATCAGGCACACAAAACATTATCTTCCGTTATCTTTCTCTTACACTTGGTTAATAGTGCTCTCACAATGAAGGTAAAAGGAAGAAACAACCTTCTAAAAGATATTCCATTATAAATGTTGAACCGGAATCAGAACCGATAATATATTAAGGTGATTTAGAGGACATTCAAGTATCAGTTTAGTCATTTTGAACCCCTTCCGGTTGTAAGTAAAAAATAGTAGATACCCGCCCCCTTCCCTTATGCTTACGTAAAACACATCAAGTTTCTTATCGTTATTTCGTAGTAAAAAAAAGTCTCTAAGTCTAGACTAACAAGTTTTTTTAGCGATCTTACGTAAACATTGCTCTGATCTCTCTCCCCTATTGTCAGAAGAAATAAGCAATGCTTGACAACCTCCCGACTGAATGCTTAAGTAGTACTTCAACGGCACCTTAAGACAATTCATTTCTAAGTGGAGAATCTTTAATTACTTATTTTACAAATTCGATTTCTTTCTAAGAAGAAAAGGAGTCAATTAGTTCATATAGACTGTTTCATTTATATGAATTTTATACTTATAAATTTAGACACAGATCAAAATTACCATCAATAACAATACAAACATTCAAAATATAAAACTAATATTCAAAATAGATTGCTAATTTAATTTTGACATTTAATAAATCCAATGATTACTGCATTAGTAAGGATGTTCTAAGAGTTTTACAGCCTTTCTATAATAATCAAAGTGGGCTCTAATTTTTGCACGGAAACTTCCGGATTTTTGTGGGATGGTACCTTCAAACTAGATACTGACTTCCTTCATCTTCCCTCTCCCTTTCATGTTCTGAGTCAAATGGCCATAAATATAATTTCATTCAATAGCTAAATGCATAACAGTTTTCGCTTAAATGTGTATTAATCCGCTCTTCCTACAGAGTGGATTGAGGGAAGATACCCATCGGGGAAAGATGCCTATAGTAGTGGAATTCCATAACAATGGTCCTAAATGGAAAAATTGTATGGTGTGAACGAATTAGTCAGTATCCTCCCTAAAAGAATGTAGTGAATGTCACGTGGAGACGAAACAAGCACTTCCCTCAAAAATCTTGTTTTAGCTTAAAAATAATTTTCTCTACTCAGTACACAGCTCAGAATCGGACTAAATTCCATGACAGCGTAGAAAATGCACTTGAACAGGGCAGAACGCCATTTGATGCACACTACCTAAATACATTCTATCAAATAAGACTATTTTCATTGTTTTCTGGTTAGACACTCATTTTTTTAACTATTCTTCTTGAATAGAATAGAGTCAATAAGAACATTTTGTAAATGGTAGTCTGCGCACGTATTCAATTGAATTTGAATTTCGTTTATGGCCTCTAGGTAACTATATATGGCTCCGGCCGGAATACGGGAGGGGTGACGATGTAGGAGAGAAGTCAGCCAATGCTTAGTTTCGAAAGTACCATCCCAGCATTAACCTTGTGTGATTAAGAATACTACTGGATAAACCTCAGTCAAGATGACCAACGCAGGTATCGAACTCAGGGCTTATGGAACACAAGCCAACGCTCTACTACAACGCGCTACGTATACTCGATACATGCTCAATAGAATGTACGCCATAAGAATATAATATATATATAGATGCTTATCAGAATAATGGAAACACCTGTAGTTGGCAACACGTCA
>JAGDQP010061459.1:0-12036 GCA_022664845.1 Lepisma saccharinum
GTGTCCTCTTTTGCATGTTGAAAACACGTTGAATTCCAATCTATATTCCAACAAAATTTTGATGATATTGATACTACGTTGATCTGACGTGTTTTTAACTAATATATTGAACTCTGCCATAGCCTATCTTCATAGTTGAGCAGTATCGCGATACTAGTACCTTTCCTCTCGATATATATCAGATACTTTTGAAAATGGGTATCGATATCGCGTATCTCGATGGTTTTGAGCAGTATCTTGTAGATGCTTTCGCGATACTTTTACCGATACTACCATATTCTAACGTCCGTTTCTTCGTTACTTTTCAGTTACTAGTTTGGTCTTGGTAATCTTGATACTACATGTAACTAGCTACTTCATGCTCTAATGTTCTACCCCATATAATTCGGAATCCCGTGAAGACTTGAAAAGAAGAAGAAGAACACGGGATTCGCAAATGTTTGTTAACTGGAAGTGATATTGAGAACTTCAGAAAACTTGAGGCCTATTCGCAAGTTATTGTTTTACCTAAACTAATTGAGAGCTCCGACGCTATCTTGTTCCTGTTTCGCGTGTTCCTATATTAGCAATGTCGCCAAATGTGTTGTCATTGTCTGATTCGCTGCCACAAGATTGCAATCGGAAAGTAGCGTTTTGTTTCCGCTAATATCAAAGAATGTAGGAAAGTTAAATAAGGCCCGTAGATAACAGTAACGGAATACAATATTTACACTGAAAATTTCCGGGCACTAAAACCACACAAAAACTTCACCAAAAATGAAATTTATATGAACGCATTTGAACTTTATGTGATGCTACTGAAAAAATCGGGAGTTTTTGTGTGCTCAGTATGTCTTTTATTGACTTTTTTAACCTTAGGGAACATTTTGCGCAGTTTAAATTCATATTTACCGAATTTTACATTATCTACAGCACGTTTGCCACTATTAAGTGAACCTTTGTGCTTGAATTGGGCATCAGAACACCAGAAGTTCATATGTTGTGCAATAAAAATGTGGTGTAGTTCATATTTATTTCACGAAAAGATAATATATTATGAACTAAAAATTGGTAAAACTGGAACATATTGTGAACTTTTTTCGGGACATATTGTGCGCTTTAAACGTACTTTGATTTTCAGTGTAGCCATAGGTCTACATATAAATAAGGAATTTGAATGAATTTTATTTTAGGCCTTCAGACATCTAAGGCTCAGGTCCACATAGGGGAGGGGAAAGACTGCGGAAAGGTGCCGGCCAGGGTCTAAATTGAAGGTACCATCCCAGCATTTGCTGGTGTGACTGAAAGAAAAACCTCAGTCAGGATGAAGTAGGCGAAGGGATTGAAACTGGCGTCTTGATCTTAGAAATAAGGAAATAAATTTATATTTCAACTTACTTGACGATTGTTAAAGAGATGCCTTAACTTTGTGGTGTCAATAAACCAATACAAGCGTGCAATGAATGAAGATTATTAATGTATGTAGAGAAGCGCTATACCCAACACTGGAAGACTACGAAACTATTCCATATTTACCCATGTATATGCCAATATAATTTGTAATTAGGAAAAAAGTAGGCTTTCTGGAATATTAATGAGAGTTGCTGTTATTCTGCCATCTTGATATAATTGTTGCTAGCGATAAAGAAAGAGGCTCCGGGCGCATTTGTAATTGTTGCGTTCTCTACCATTGTACAAGGCTCTTTAATTAATAATCATTTAGTTGTATATAATGAATGAATGATTTGCTTTACCTACCGGAACAAGAAAATGTTCAATGCTTTTCCACCTTACCTCATGTTTGCGCCTCTATTTTACATGACTTTTTGAACCAATCAGTGATGGCTCAAAAGGTGGAGGTTCTTAGTTTGAATCCTAGTCGGAGCCTCCTGATAGGCTTTGTCTAGTTACACTAGGCAAATTCTGCACCGATCCCATCCTTTTCGTCACTCCTAGCTCAACTACGACGTTTATTTCAATTAAAATAATTGTGGCAGAACCCAGTATGGGGACTGAGCATATATGCTACTACTGGGCTTCAACAGGGAGCATACTATTTGGATGATGAATGTTCCGGTGGAAAAATTGTGGTGAGGCTTTACAAACGACACTTCAGTCACCTTCCTAGGGCCATTAGTTCCAGATAGAGCTAAAACCGGGTTACTTTTGGTGACCCGTGGCCTGATCCGAACATAGGTGACCCGTAGACTTGGTCTGAACATTGACCAGGTTATCAGGTCTCAAAATTGACACGAATGACCCGGTCCCAAACTTGAACCAATTGACCCGAATGACTCGGGACTCGATCTTGAACCAAAATCGCCAGATTGACAACGCTGCGACACGATGATCGATCTTGACCCAATTGACCCGGTGACACTCTTGCTCCTGTTGGTAAGATGAATCAATCTATATTGTAACTTGTGAGATTCTTTGAAAAGTGAGCTTATGTACAGGAGCTTTATTTTTGAGAGTTTTAAAATATGGTAATGCTTTTATGCTAATGCTATTTAATACTTCAAACACATTTCTTGTTTTAAGGATTGGCTTTCTCAGGGGGCGGGGGGCAGGATGTTTGCACGTCTGCAGCGACATTTTTGTTCTTTTCGGGGATATGAAACTATTGCTATATTTTAATATTGCTAGGAACTTTCCGACGTCTTATTGTCCGTACTGTGGGGAGTAACACTCCCGCTTCCTGTCACCCCTGAAAGAATGTTCAAACACAACACTGTATAATTAAATAATTAAATCTCTGCTTCACCCTCCGGGTCAAAATCAAATCGTCGGGTCACACCGGGTCCTCGAAGCATAGACTCGGTAACCAGTTTCATGTCTGGTTCCTGAGTTGTAAATTGTCTCCCGGAACTGGGATCTGGATTGTCTATACGGGTTTGAACTAGTCTTCCCCAAACATTTCCAACGACACCCCCAGCAAGGTAGTCTTTTTACTTCAAGGTTTCATAAGGTATTGAGGGGAACGAGTTAAAGAAGTTTTTCGACATGGACGATAGTAATCTAAGCACCATTCATTCTTTTTCTCTTTTGAAGGAGCTCTTTATTAAATATAGCACCCCAATTCCTTTAAGTACCATGTATCAGTGGAGAGATTCCTCAGTAAAGCAAGAGAAGTGTTACATTATAAAAGGGGATGCATGGGGGACAGTATTTTAAAGCAGTGGTTTTTAACTTCCGGTTCGCGAAGCTATTGTACCGGTCCTCGGCAGATTAATACATTTAATTATTTGACATTTATTTTGTAGATTTCGATGGTCCAGAATTGAGAATAAGGACCATATTTCACTTCTAAAGCAACTAGAATCTGAAGATGTGCTGAAATCTTTTAAGCGTGAAATAAGCCTCTAACTTACTGGCATCTTTCCGGTACCTTGAATGATTTCCCCTGTAGTTTGTCGGTCCATGAGTATTAAAAGGTTGGAAAACACTGCTTTAGAGGACCAGTAACTCCTGTTTCAAAAATATTTGAATGTACCTTATTATTATACATAACTTTAGACTACCTGAACCTATTCATTACAATATTATGAAGTCTAGGTAATTTTTCTTCTGTTCTTTCTCAACTCGTCTTATAAAGATGAAAATTGATGTAAATTAAGAAGGTAATTTAAAATACAGAATTCTAACATGTAGATTTTGTACATGTGTTAACGGCTTCTACGTGCTATTACATTTATAGCTTTCTTTAGCATCTCTATTCATGTGTGTTATGTAGGTATTTACTTTATGAATTTCACATACACTACAGTCTTATTTAATAGAATTTGATAAGACCAAGGATGATTCGGTTACGCGATAATTCGATTCAACCGAAAATGTAGTGATTTACTTTGTACATTCTGGAGTTTAGAACTATGTTTCATGTAAGACAAAACCAACAATTTTATTTTAAATTAAACTAAACATTTTTTTTTCAAACATAGGTCTACTACTCTGATGTAATACCATCACATAAATTTCAATTGAATTGAATTTGAGTTTAATTTTAAGTCCTTTAGGCAACTTAGGCTCAGGCCGGAAGGATGATGATGGGACGAAGAAAGTGGAAGAAACCGGGAGAACCCCAAGAGAACCCACGCACACGGTGTGTGTCCACCACAAAGTCCACATGGCACGAGCAGGGTTTGAACTGACGACCCCAAGCGCGAGAGGTGAGCAATCTAACCCTTGAGCCACCGCAGCCCCACCATTACATAAATAATATACTGTATTTTTACAGAATATTGCAATGCTTTTTCAACAAATTCGTTCATAATTAAGAGTGTAAATCAAATGTAGAGTCTGCAAACTGCTAAAGTAAAAAAAAAAAGTTTTTCATTGACTCGATACTAGTCAATAATACGGGATTTTCGGTTAATTGCGACTCGATTAATCGTGACTAATGTATATTCAACTATAATTGACATTTAAAAAAAAAACAAATATTCACGAAAATGTAAAGCATTACGGAATATTCGTTTAAGTATATAGATACTTTTGAGTTGTATCGGTATCTATATCGAGATACTTTTTTTGTCTCAGTATCGTAATATCGTAATAGATACTTTTTGGATAAGTATCGAGTATTATATCAGATACTTTTGAGCAGTATCGGATGCAACTATGAAAATGAAATGTATTTACTTGGCTGCCACGGTAAAAATAATCACCTATATGCACCATAGATTTCGAACTCAACCTGAGTGCTTCAACTGAGGGGCGCACAACAACGCGATTTTAGTTTGAAATGAAGTACTATATTTAGAATTAAGGTTGAGTAACCCTCAGCTAACGTATCTAATTATGAATTTCTTATTATTTCGTAAAGGTCTAAAATTTGCTTTCTGACCGGTATGTACAACAAGTGATGAATTCGTTTGTTTCATTGAAAAGACTGCATTGGATCTACGTGACTTGAAATCACAAGAAAACTTCACACAACAGTGTGTTTTAGCTTTAAGGCACAGTATACATTCCCTCTCCAATATCTTAAGTACAAAGGGCAATAATATTAAATAGACAGCAAGCATTACACAGTCAAGATGTAAAAATTCAAATTTGTGTTCTGATTAATACAAGGTAAACGAAAATATCATCAATAGATGTGATAGATATGTATAATTTGATTCCCATCGACTTTGCGCTTTCTTTTTACAAGGCTTTTCTCTTGAAAAGTAAATTTACCAATTTAGTGATCGATAAATTGCTTAGACTTATTACATTGTGTATAAATTCTAACCTATTTCAGTTTGAAAACAAGTACAACGTTCAGAATGAAGGTTTGGCGACCGGTACGTAGTTCTCTACCATCTAGCCTAGAATTACTTAGAACCATATGGTTTCTATACATCACTATGAATTACTAAGAGTCTTCTTTATTATCCAAAGTCCAAACCTGAGATCCGATTTGTTAGACATATTCGTTGTGTTGATGACTGCCTATTCGTATGCCAATCAGATTTTGAATTGGATTTTCTGCTTGAAATTTTGAATGCCTTCCATCTAAAACTAAGGTTCACTCACGAATTGAAATGTTCCGACATAGACTAAATAATTACAAAGACTTATACCACCTATCTATTTTCGTCTGCGCTAAGATTAATGGGTTTTTGCTTAAGAGCACGCGAATTTGTATTTTGCCTTAGGTAGCTCTAGGGGTTACTACTGGAAGAACCAGCGACTGAAAGTAGTAGGCAGAACCACCTGATGGCAAGGTTCAAAGTCACGTGTTCCTTAGCGCAAAGGAAAATGGGTAGGTGGTATGAGTCTATGTTATTATTTGGCCTACGGTTCCGGTAAGTTTAATCTTGACCTCCTGATTTTCAAGGAAGACAACCAATTTCAAACTACTGTTTACAGAAAAATTTCAACCAGCACAGGTTTATATTCATCAACAATCAAAATATGCCAACATACCAAAATCAAATATTTGGAAAAAATGGTTTTCCTTATAGCTTATAAACTTAGCCTAAATCCTCTGATTTGATCGCAGAAATTAATTAATTATTATTGTTTGTTTTCTTTAGTTGATACAGAAAATAATTACAGTACGGATCAGTTACAAAGATGGCATAAATCCGCATAGACAACATTTAATCATATCCAACATAAAAAACACAAAGATTCTAAATATGTGAGATTAGCTAATTTTTTAGGAATTACACAACAAGTTAAGAAAATTTTCAATAAACACAAAATAATTCCCGTTTTTGAACGTCCACATGACTTTAGAGAAATCATTCAAATGATACAAAAGTTACTTCACGGACAATATGCACTATTCCGGAGTTTATGAAGTCACTTGCAATTGCAGTTAAAACTAAATTGGCGTGACCAAACGCTGTATGTCTGTTAGGATAAGTGAACATGAAAGAGTATCTAACACCGAAAATCATGTTTCAGGTCTCTCTAAACATTTATTTACACAATAACCAACATCATACGGCATTAGCTCGAATACTGCATAAATCCAAAACAAATACGGACACTCAGTCATGGTAGCGTGTTACGTCGTTTCTAAAAGTTCAGAACTTTAAAATATTATTTTAAAAATGGAATTTTAGGCTCACCGTGTGTCCTCTCATTCTAAGTGAACTAAACATAGTTTGAAAGTAGGTTACAAGCCACAAAAAGATAACTATTTTGCAACTGCGAATTTTTCTGCTGTCTTGTATTCTTTGTTACTAATGTCTTTAGATAATTTTCTCTGGTCACATTTTCTCATCAAGTACATATAAGTACCTCTCTGCTCTGCTTTCTTTTTCCCCTCTTTGGCTCATAGTCTTATCTGAATTTATGCCCTTCACCCTTTCGCCTCAGCTCTAATTGTTATTGTTATTTATGTGTGAACGGCCAGTGGTCAATTAGTTATGGTTTGTAGTTTCTCTAGCTGGGAAAATGAGATGAAAATCTGTTTCTGACGACGTCAGAATGGAAAGAAAATGATTCAAATTGTTGTAAGTTCGATGGTAAGTAAAGTAATTAATGGTTGCTTGAGGAATGTCATTAGTAAATGCAATGAAACTAATACTCATGCTGACAAACCAAAGAAGAGAAGCACTTGTGTAACAACTACCCAAACTGGAAAAAAATATCAGGAGGAATACATGAGCTACCACCACCCCAAGTGCAAGAAGATATACCATCTACAGGTGACAATTGGAGCGTGCCTCGTCGTCCCTTAGATTAAAGTTTGTGATCGAAAGAAGCTAAAAAATAAAATAAAATTTAAAAAGAAAATCCGAAAGCTGTCAATGCCCGTGCCAATTACGAGTGGTGTAAAGGGGAATTAACTTAGAGGGTAGTATTGTTCTGTTTTCAGAGTAATTCTTTTTTGTTACATTTTACAACCTATACGAATGAAAAGTCCTAACTAAATTGCCACTCAACGTTTACGCCTTATAAGTGACAGGATCTAAAGGGTGAAAGAGAGTAAATTCTGCTACAACTATGAGGTGAAGAGAAATAAGGATAAAGGAGAGGAAGGAGCACCTGATCAGAAAATACGACCAAAGAAAATTCTCTAGACGTTAGTAACGAAGAACGCAAAACAGCAGCAAAATTCGCCACTGTAAACTAAAATTATCTTTCTCTGCCTTCAAACCATGTTAATTCTACTTAAAATGAAAGGGCATATTATAAGACACAATGTGAGGCTAAAATTCCAATTTTTCCACAATTTTAATATTGTTTCAGGTTGCACTTGGATTTCTAAAAGCGTAAAAATCGAAAAGAAAAAAAAATGCATCGATTAGTATAAATTCTCCATACTTAAAGTAGGAGAATATGGTAGGTCTTGAAATTCCAGATATGCCCTTTCATTTTTTTTTTTTTTTTTTTTTTTTTTTTTTTTTTTTTTTTTTTTAAAAAAAAAAAAAAAAAAAAAAAAAATTAAACCAAATTAGCTAAAATTTTGCTCTCTATGGTACTTATTAACGAAAAGCTGAAGAGAGTAGTGAGATACTACTAATACGGGAGTCAATAAAGAAATGAAAAAGGAACTGGTTAGGACACTCGTTATGCAAACATCCTAAACTGGAGGATCGAATTATATGGTTGAAGGGAAAATATGAGGAAGTAGAAGAGCATACAACTTCTTCAAAGTAGTAAGGAAATTACATCATACGCTATGACCAAAAGCATTTTGAACCATCTTAACTGAAGTGCCTTGGAAAATGCAAGGCTGCTCACTACCTTTCCTATTCTTTCTACCATGGATAGATTAAAATATATTGCCGCTTCGTTGTAATGCAGCGTTAAGATGCTGAAAAAAGTCATAAATAGAAATCTAAAAAAAAACAAGTTTTTATTTTTATTTTAAGTGGAATAAATATTTTCAATATTTAATATGTAGAATTTCACAGTTTTTGAGGTTCTAAATACACTTTGATTATTCTCACTACAAGGAAATATTATAGGTATATATCATACATTTATTCCGCCGCACTTGTTATATTTAACTGTACAAAATGAAAATTGGTCTTCCTGATTACGTCAAAGAAAAGCAATACGTATTATTTATGAGATTGGTACTCCATTTCACTTAAAATGAATGTTTTATTTTTCTAATATTCTTCAATTGCACACAATAATGAAGTTTGAGCAACTTATCTATATGCACACGTTTATATATGACAATATAAATAACATTATAACACAAGAGTTTCACCAATATACACAAAACGAAAATTATTTTGACATATATTACTTTGTTTGGTATAAGTATTTTAGTGTAAAAGATAAAATAATGAACTTCCTAAAGTGGGTAAAGAGCCAAATAGTATTATTGTAATAGGTACATAAATGCACTAGTCTTAATAGACAACCGGTAACTCCAGCTTGAACACACAAGAACATATCTGTCTTACATGAGACTACTCTTTTCAATTGTATTTAATTTATCCCGTTTTTCGTTTCTAGAGCGTTAAAGATGGTTTAATTTGCTTAATCCTTCTCTCTTATCGTTTCTGATTTTCGTGTTAGTTCACAGTTTCTCCCAACAGAGGATTTATGAAAACGTATCCTGTAAGATGTACGACTTCAGTGCTCCTCAATTAAAATTTCAGTTCATTGGAACCAATACTATACTCGTAACTATCTAAAGAGTCCTGTATTACACAAGCTGGTGAATTAAACACCTCATCCCTTAAACTAAAAAGTCCTCAAAGACCTCATACTTCTTTAGATGCAATCCAAAACAGTGTAGGCTCCATAAGGAAATAAAGGTTATGTTAGGTTAGACCAAAGATACGTACACCTTTGCCTTCGATTTTGAGATCAGAAATGATCTACGGTTTTCCACTGGTGAAGTGAGAAATGTATGAAGTTTGGCGCATTTGATGCAAAAATAATAAAATCGACTCGAGCAATATTTCACATTAGAGAATACGCAGTAGTGCGCTAAAATCACAGATACACTCTGCGTTAAGAAATTATGTGCACAAACACATATATAAATTTTGCCTTTCTGATAATGTAAATAGGAAAATTTCCAAAGGCGACATGAAGAAACAAAACTTGGACGAAAATATACAGCAAGTCTCAGTGTCTGCCTTCCCAAAGAAAAGAAACTACCACGAAGTACAAATCAGACACATATCTGGTTTAAAAATGTTTTCACAATATTTCAGTTGATCCAACTACGCTTCATCGATTGTTTATAATAGACAAAGGTAAAAGTATTTCTTTGAAATTACCACCAGCAGAAGTTGCAGAAAGGTTAAAAAAGAACTTGAGCTACACAGAAACACACTCAGGCAGATTTGTGCACTAATGCTAATATAAAGATGTCCGAAAAGAAAATATGGACGAAGAAGATACAGGTATTATTCCTTTTTCAATGGATGATATTATATTTGCGACAGTGACAACGTATTCATCAGCCAGCAATTGGAAGTATGGCTGGAAAGAAAAGAGGAATAATAAGAAGACGGATGCAGTTACTTGATATTATTAAGTAAGATAAACAGTGTGCTAGAACAAAAAGGAAAGAGCAAGATTGCGACGTATGGAGAAGATTAAACTTGTCTTGAAGAGCCTACCGCTTTAAAAAAAACACAAATGATGAATTTAATGCATCACGACGGCACTTGACCAAGAGGAACGCTTTAAAGTCTCAATATTTTGACAATGAGTCAGAATAACTCAGATTCTCGTAAGACACATTGAAGAGCATTGCCATTAAGGAAACTTTCTCACTTATATGAGTCTCGGCATCCGCAACATAAGAAGCATTTTTCTAAAAATTCTTTCCCGTTGTCCTCTCAAGTTTACATCCTTATGATCACTACAAACCTTCCAAAGATAATCAAATCCTTTGAATTAGTTAAAAAAAAAAAACTTTAGATGATCATCTTTCCTGATATTTTATTTTTTCCTTGCTCCTCTCTCTAGGCTGAGATCGTAAACTTTAGTTGATCTATAAAGCTTATTTTCAGACAGCTCATGTCGTTTTGAATTCGATCCCACATTCCCACTAAGCTCATTTTCTTTAAAATGTACCGTATCTCGGTTTCTTGGCCACCCAGTTGAACTACTCTACCGGTTCCTACTATTTGTATTTCATTTAAATCAAATCGGACAGCTTATGTTTCCTCATTACTAAGATTCCTTATACACAAGTAAATTGACACAGTATTCCATAATTGTAACTTAATCTTTCACCACCTTTTTTTAAAAAAATCAACAGTAGTCACAATTGTATCTTGTCACTTTCTTACTATGTTTCTTTTAAAAAGTAAATCACTGGCGTAACAGACCGATAGGTCCTGAGCCTGTCCCAACGCCACCTATCCGCGGTTGGTTGAGCTGCGTCCTCCTGAGTGACGGCTGTGTGGTCAGCAGTGCGCGCCGCCTGACCACAAACAAGCATATCGGGGGCTTTCTAGACCGAGTGTGGCCGTCTCTTCTTTATTTACGTAACTCCCCAGTTTACCTCACGACGTTGGGTGGACGCCAAAAAATGGGACTCCAGCCGCGAACCCGGGATCACGCAGACATGAATCCAACGCTCTAACCGCAAGACTATAGAGCTCCTTTATGTTCCTATTACTTATAAATATTGTAATTTATTGATTTGTAAAATGATAATTTTAAAAAAATCACCTGTATTCCCCTATATTCGGAAAGGAATACATGTGCTGTTTAAAATGTAAAACGATTCACTGTAAAATGTACAGGAAAATAAATAGATAAATAAATTTCTCTATCACGACTTATCACCTCCAGTCTTTTTTCTTCTTCTTCTTCATTGTAAACCTTTCTGACTACAAAAGGCTGGAATACTGCAGTCCTACATACATATAAAAAGGTAAAGTAACAATGACTAATTTATATCCTATTAGCATTCTGGTATCGTACACTGCTGGTGCGAGAACATTTAATTCTGGTTATTGTTATCTTTGGGTCACTGAAGGCCTAACATATTCATACTTTGGATCATGAGATATTCAGTGGTGATTGAAATATAATAACTAAATGCTTATTATGCTTTGCAGGTTGCTGATTGCTGAATGTTCTGTGTGCTCTTGTTTGGACAAATTAGACGAGATGAAATAAGCAGCTCTCTTGATCTGGTTGTTATGGTCGCAGGCTTCGCAACTGCACTTGGAAACCTCGAATGTTCGAGTCCTGCTGCCAGTTATCCTGATAGGATTTCCCCAGTTAACTTCAATTTCATCAGAAGAATGCCGAGATGGTACCTAAACTTTTATGCGGAAAGAGCTTTTGCAATGAGACGTCATCCCACTGACATGTGATGAACTTGTGTGAACCCAGTTACTTGTCGAGCCCATAGAAATTAACAAACAATATGAAGAGATTCTTATAATTCTCTTCAACTTTTTTTACACAACCAATTTGCTAGAACATTAATGTAATAACATTGACAGTATATATAACTACTACAAAGGAAAGCCGGGAGGGCAATTTAAGGTAAATTTACCTTACATATTTACCTTTAAATTTACCTTATGTATATATAAATGGTAAAACAGCTAGAAAAAAAAAGGATACTTACATGGTATATTCTTGAAACAGATATACAATAACAACACAAACACA
>JAGDQP010061460.1:363-12036 GCA_022664845.1 Lepisma saccharinum
AGATGGCGACCTTTTCAAAATGTCGGAATTTTTCCTTTATCTACTTACCATCCTCTACCTTCATACCAAATTTCATGTTAATAGCTTGCTCCAAACACCCTAAACAATATGATGAGTGAGTCAGTCAGTCAGTCAGTGAGTGAGTGAGTGAGTGAATGAGTGTCAGTTAGCCTAAAATGTGCAATTTCAGGGGTCCACAACTAGAACATAGTTTGAGATACGAATATGAAATTTTGTACATCTGCACACATTTACCATATCTCCTTAACGGCAAAAGCTCATATTCCTATCTTTAACATCTTTTTTCTTACGGGGCCCCCAAATCGTCGATTTTGCCATAAACTCTTGTTCCTGTATAACATGCTTGTGGCAGTGCTGACGTTTTCTGACGCGAAGAACTTGGCTCATGCACTGCCGTGCATGTTGATAAGCATGAAAAATAGAACTATTTAACAAAACATTTGGGAATTCGATTAAATCCAGCCATAAAATATCTTTTCCGAATAATTTTAGAATGGATCATCCTGTTGTTTCTTTTAACTTAAAGAGAGTTTTATTTTTTGTAGATTTAAAGAAAATGCTGAAATTAGTATATCTTTTCCAAAGTTATTAAGAAGGGAAATTGTATGATTGAGTACAAACGTTTTGCTCTTACTGTAAATTTGTTTTCCATGTTTCTTTTATTATGCAATATTTTGTATTAAAAAGAGTTGATTTTCGTTGCTCGGAAACATCTCCATATTATAAATGAAGCGAGCATGGTGGCTACTGCAGGATTTACTTAGCTTACTCTCCTTTATTGTTTGTTTTTGTTTTGTTTATTTAAAGTATTTGTTTTTGTTATTGTGTTTGTTATGGGGTCGTCGAAAAGTAAAACAAAACATACCTTACTTTCTTTCATATGATTGTTCTAGAAAAATGCCTATATTCGCATAATTTAATTTTCCGTTTTTTAATTTGTTCTTTCTAAGGGAAAATGTCTATTTTTGTGTAATTTGAGACTTTAATATACATAAATATATAACATATGAAAATATGGTGTATTTGTCTTTAAGTTCTCAGTTAATCCTGCCGACGTCTGTAATTGTTTCTCTCATTTTTAAGTTAAATTTTTTGAGAAGTCTTGTTTCTGTGCATTAATCTCAACTTTGAGAATCTTATTTCTCATTTTTTTTAGTAAGCGATTTTTTAAATTTGAGAAATAATTAATTAAAACTAAGAAATCTATTTCATAATTTCAAACAACTTCAGGCTTCTTCTCAAAAATGAGATTACAAATCCATCTGAAACTTTAGAAGACTTTAACCAATTTTAAGCAATTTTCTCTTAAAATAATTTGAGAAGAAGGGATTCTCAATTTTAAGAAATAGTTATTTGGTGCACATGTAAGAAACTGGGCTATTCAAAGATGTTTAATTATTTCTTAGTTTCAAGTATTATTAACGGTGTATCATTGGCAAAACTCAGCACAGGAGTCAATCGCTTCGAGACCTTACGAAGTTGGCATTTTAAAGCTAATGAAATCCAAACTAATCAGTAGAAGTTTCAATGCATGCTCTGCCCATTCATTAATATTACCAGCTGTGCATAAATTGGAGGACCTGTACGCAATACCTGCCCTGAATTCCCTACTTTGATTGAACGTTTGTAAACATATAATTAGTCCATCAATTAAATGCCTTAGAAACCACACATACCCACCTGGACGCAGTTCCACTGACACTATGGCGGCATTTATTATGTCTTTGAAGGTTTCAATAAAGTATTTCTGTGCATATTTTCTGTTAATGTCAAATAACCAAATGCGATTTTGCGGCTGGTTTTGCTTTTTCAGTTTTAGCCTTAGTAATGACCAACTAAAACGTTAATAGCTTACTTACAACAGTATTAAATGGCTCGGTGACATCATCGATATGAGCAAGTTAAAATGTAATTGTCAATTCAAAATCTCGGTGCACGAGTCACCAAAAATATTATTTTTAAGTTCATTTGTTCTGGTAGAGAGAATCATTAAAAATGCCTTGTTATATTGCCACGAAGTATGAGCAGTCATGACGTGATAAACAATCGTTATCATGAAAACCGCTATTAGACTCAACACGTTCATTTTACTTATTTTTGTTGGATAAGAATTTCAGGTCAGAAAGTCAACATTATGCACCCATATTATGCATTGTACATTAAAGATTATAGTATTGCACATGTAGAAACAGTTAGCTAATGACTATCTAAATAATCAGTACTTGAAGAATTTCACTACTAAAATGATCAATTTAATTAGATTTGTTTTAGGTGATGTCTCCACCATCACATAAGTCTTTATATTATATTGTTGTCAATGTTGTACTGTTGTCAATGAATACATGTTTTTTTCAATGACCGAGGTATATTCGGATGTTGTTGTTTTATGCTTGTTTCTAATAGATGACGCTAAAGTCTACATGAAAGGCGAGACAAATATAATTTCTACAAATAAATAAATGTATGTACAAGGAATTGAAACATTAATATTGGTTTCAATGGTCCCTGAACCTTTGTGTGTAAGAAAACTATAATTTCCTAATAGAAATGAAGGTGATTTTCCAGGGACATTCTTACACTTACATTACTAGTATTATTTTATATTTTATAATCCACAGAACTACTATACACTTTAACTTTCTTAATCATTTTTTAAAAATAATTTTGGATTATACTTATAATTAATATAAATACGGCCGCTATGCTGGTCTAGTTGTTACCGTCTATTGCACAGCGAGATGGTCTGGAACGATGCGCACATTTATTTCCGTCAATAAAGGAACTGTATGTTTACATGCGGCCTAGTACCTATTTATCTGCATTTTAAAATATTTGATCAATTGCAGGAGATCTAGTACATTCGAATTCTGTTGATATATGCACTACCAAGATACAGTCGAGTAACAGGATATCACCTACAATAAAATTCTGGTCGCATCATTCCCCAGACTGTACACAGATTCGGCACCTTCATATCTAACAAAGGTTTAGAGTAAATATGATAATCTGAAACTCAATATTGGTCGCAATGCAAACCACAATAATATTAGAAAAAATGACCTTAATATTCTTTGCTTAAACGTTTTTTAAGCTGAAGGATTTTTTATTTCTTTTACTCGCGTCCCATTCAGCAAATTTCTTGACCTTTTTTTTTAGGAAATTGATCAAAACGTTTTAACAATGTAGGGGATTCATCTTTTATTGGACAAGAGAGAGAGGATGGGGAAGATACATCCCTCATCTCCCTTCTCGCGTTTTTTCTTTAACCCAGCTTCATCTTGCAGTCTGTATAGAAGATAATCAAATAAATGGTCGTTTTACCCCCTCCAGTACAGCTACCCTTCTGAACCGTATGAACAAACCCTCACGCAGAAGGTAGTACTCTTCAATCTTGAAAGCAGGGAGCTGTGTCGATTGATATGGAACTAATGACTCTTCGTTTACATGATTAACGTTGGTCACTACTTTCAGTCCAACCCCTTGAGCTAAAAAGGTTTGCGATGTTAAATTTGCCTTATCCTTTCTCTTAGTATTCGAATCAACCTCATCTCTATCCCCCTTAATGCTGGATTGTCCTAAGAAACCGGAAATGACCCACATACAGGACGTGACGTATTTCTGCAGATAAACATTACACGTCATTGAGGTTTGACCAAGGAACTTCCGGTAGTTACATCCACTCTTGAAACTTACATAACGCGTAGTCCAATGTAAATAAGATATCTATTCCCTATATATATCACCCTAATTTACAATACCCATACATGTGGATCTTAGATCATTATCTTTCTTTCAATATGCGTAACGTATGGTCATTCACGCACGTCTTGTGGTTTATTAAACTCCCTTCACTTCGTTATGTTTACAACTTGTTTGCGACCAAATCTATAATTAAATCGTTTACTTAATGACTTAAAATAGTCGTTTAGTTTGGACAAGGGAACACTAGAGCGTTGAAATAATGAAATTAAAAATGCTTATTGGGAAAGTAAAATTATAAAAAATATTTTTCCTCCATGTTTGCTCTTGAATGCAATCCTGTATGTATGTAGATATTTTCTCTCTCTCCCATATTCCGTGTGTGTATGTGTGTGTGTGCCTGTGTTAACATTGCATCATGCATATACATAATTGCGACTCACTGGAAGGGGACCCCTGCGTATGAATATAATGGATGCCCAAGCCCTTGTGTATATAGCGTTCATTACAGTATACAAGTATTCGTGATAATACGCTCAAATTGATTCTGAAATATTTTAAAGACTATTTCCTTATAGATTAGCAGGAAATTCATCTTGTAAATGGGAGGTAGATTCCTGAAAATTCTTCTCCCAATTTATTGTGGACATTTTAAGATGAACATGTACATTTATAGAACCGATAGATGGATATGTATCATCTGGACGACACGTTGGGCTTGTTTCCGGCAATGCTCGCGTCACAGCTTTCCTATTGCAGCGTATTAGTATCGACGTTGAGCGTGGTAAAATGTCTTCAATTCTTGGAACGCTGCCTCCGGGGAAGAAATTCAAGCAGATTTTTCTTCTTTAAATGCTGCTTCCCTTATTGTAGTTGTATTTTTAAGGCCTTGTTGGTTGTACATACTTGATGATGCGGTTATTGTTATCTCGTATATAATAATATGTAGTAAATAAATTAGTTTATAAATTTAAAAAAATCAATTTTGTATTGATGTGACATTTGATGGAACAAAAGGAGATATCATTGTTTGACCTTCGTACTGGAATATTGTATTTAGCTCATGCTTGAAAACTGTATGTTTTAAACATTACTCCTGAAAGAAGAACATATTAAAATGACACGATACCTTTTAAATATGTACTGATATGTTTTTGCCATAACCATGAAAGAATTAGGTTTTGGTGCTATGAATTATAATTAAATACCCAGTCCATCTTCACAGTATTTTTCCGTAGCTATTCATTTGCAACCTTGGGTCTTAAAAAGTTTAAACTTACACACGAACAGAAATTAATTTATAAAATACGAAATTCCTTTACAAATGCAGTAACATTTATCATTGATTACTATATATACATGTGAGAATGTCGGTAGTAGTTGCCACTTTAAGATCTTAGGATTAATTTAAATCTTTAATATTTATAGGGGGAGATATAGAATCTGGGGTAACGATAGACATCAATACACTCAGAGTAGATAAATAGAAGGAGAATTAGTTTAAAGCTTGGACGTTCGATGCAAATTACAAAACAGGATATTGTTAATTAAAATAATGTGTAACTAATCATCACTGCGTACAATTCCACTAAATCCAAAGCTCTCTTAAGAACAAAAATTGAAGATTGTTGAGACAAACTTTCTATCAAAGATCTGGTATAAATAAGGATGTCGTACAAAAGAAGGATGGATGAGTTCCGTTCCCCCTTGTCTGTGTGTGTGGGGGGGGGTAATGTCTCTTTCTCTCTCTCTCTCTCTCTCTCCTTCCACAGTATTTGGGAATATTCTCTCTCAACAAAATACATATTACATTCCGGTATAACAATTCCTTGTTAAAAGACCAAGAAGATACACAGCAGAAAAATCAATAAAAACACAAGGTTGCAAAGTGCACGAGTGGGAAAAGTCCATGGAGACGATACACACAAGTGTTAGTCCAAAATCACAAACGATTGCCATTGTATATATTGCTTCTCCTCTCGAGTGATATCCATCATGAAACTATCAACAACCCCCATGATTGTTTTTCGAGATAGGAAAACTTGATTGTACCTCACCCATTCACCTTTGTGTCATCTTGTCTATCGTGATCTTAGGACGGTTGTAAATTTACTTTTCCTTGCGATGTGTATAACATGTACGGAATGTTTCTATAGTATCAGAAACTCTCTCTGCGTTTACGGACAAATTGGTTTGATTTACACATAACTTGTTAGAGATACAATAGTTATAAATCACTTGTTATTTCTGAATGCTAATTTCAGCTGTGTTGTGTGGTTCTTCCTGCAGAGCACCATGTAAGCACACAACGAAATAAACAATGAAAGCAGAGAGAATTAAAGAGAGGCACGTTTGCCCTACATAAAGGATGTGCAACAGATACTATATTCGAAAAAAAAAAGTAAAATAAAGTATATTTTAGGTCGTTGTCTCGGACTCATGAGAGCTCCTAATTTGATTGAGCTTAAGGTCCACTTTAATTCATACCACATCTACTTTGGATACAGCACAATGTTACATTCAAAATCTAACTTTCATGCTTTCTTCTTGAAACACAGCTGGCTGGTTTTCAGCAAAATCAAATATCGAAAATTTATTACAAATACGAGTTCATAGTCTGGAAGTAAATTGTATTCGTCTTTAAAAAATGTAACAGTTATGGTGGGTTTCGTTACGTTAATATGTTAATAAACACAAAGTATGATTACACAGACATTTCATATTTTAATTGATATTAACGAAATATCAGACGCATTGTCACGTAAAATTCAATAAATTCTAACTCACTACCTTCAAATTTCACTACAGTATAAAATATCTTACTTCCAAAGTAATGGATTAATATTGATTGTGAGTATAAACTTTGTGTGGTCGCTGTGTGAGCAGTCTTTGGTAGTTTAATGAATAAACATATAAATTCACATAAATGTGCCTATGTTCCGTTTTATCTAATTTTATCCCTGTTACATTGATCTAGTATTACCTAAGTTTGTAAAATTTAAAATGCGTATTTATTTTACATTATTTCAAGTATTTTGAAAACTGACGTGTGTTTTCCAACTTAGATTACACTATAAGTATTTATTCTTATGAATAAAACTTTTGAGTACTAAGTCCTTTTTTATGGACGAAAGCACTTTTCATCAAGCTTTCTGGTGGTTTCTGATGTATCCTATTCCTTTCCTCTACGACGTTTGCTCGAAAAAGTGTTTTGAACCATCGATAGGTTTACTTGTAAAAGTTGGCGGGACAGATCATAATATTGTTTTGATCTTACCTCATTTGGTTAAGTTGTTTTTACAAAAAAAACTATAACTAACATTGAATAGTTAAAAAGAGGGGAACCTCAAAGTAAGTACAAGATTATTGAATCAGTATCAAATGCAATTCCTTCAAACATGTTCCTCTTAATAATTCTAATGAAGCAAAGTACATGCCTCTAACCATATGTTACCTGCAAACTTTACTATCGCATATTGCTGTGATTAACATTTTATAAATAGGATAGTAATTGTATTATACTTGCAAATGTTTGTGATGTTTATTAAGTTACTGATGTCAACATATAAATATTTCGTTACTTCTTTAAAAATATGAAACCCAAGCTGACTTCCCCTCGTTATATGTTCATTTTATTTGTCAAATTTGTAAAAAGCAAAGAAGGTTCTGGCAATAGGTTGCTAAAACTGTGAAACAAAATTGACATTATAACACGATAGCTTTAATTGGATTACGACCATTACATTTAGTTTTTCTAGACTATTACTTTCTACTGTGGCAACAGTGTTACCCTTGAGTATTAAAAGAGGATGAAAACTTCTTATTCCTAGAACCGAAGGGAAGAAATGCAAATAGGCGGAATGTGATGCCCAAAGAAACGACCCGACACGTGAACGCACTGTTAGAATGACTGCCAAACTCAAAAAGAGAACCCCAAAACCGCAAGATCTGGTCGCCTCATTGAGCTGCTGAATCAGTCCCTCTGAATTTCATTATTCCTCCCTACTTTCAATATGCACCTTAACTCTCACAATGCATCACGTGACAAGATATATATAAAACGAGACAAAGAAGAAATATCTCTTACTTGGTTAGCATCTGCAAAAATCCCTGATTCATATGGTTTAGTAAAGATATTAATTACGTAAACTTACAAAGAAATGTCGCTTCTATTATTCACGTTTTGTTATATAATGTTCTAGAGATATTATTTCTACCTATAACATAAAATTAAATCATAAACAAGAAACAAATCTTTCACAGAGAGAACAGTGCTTTTTAATTAAAACTTTAACTGCTTTTAGGTTTCAGTAGAGTAAGTATTGGAAACTTTTATTCAACCGCTCTATTCGTCCGTCTGTCAATAATGTTTAACTTAGCAGCAACTAGGGATATGTAAGTTATTGTGGTGTCGTAGGAGGGGTCTTGGAAGGACAATTTCAAACCTGTATCGTACACAAGGTCAGGTTCTGAGACACGGAGGTATTTGAACACAATAACTAGTAGGTCAAAGTAGTAGCTTGAGGTGTCATTCGAAAGGTCTAGCTGCAATTTATCCAACGAAACATAGATATCACAAACAGGATGCACGTTTCTAAAGTCTTACGGTAGAATATTTGCACAGTCTCTAGAGTGGGCTTCGTCACACTTGTTTAAATTATTATATAATAACGAATATTTACTAATCCAGGTAAACAATAAGAATTCTCACACGTTTTGGAAATTTAGTTTGATTACTTTTCTTCAGCGGAAAAGTTTCCCATATCATTTCTGAAACTTGAATGCTAAAACAAAATTTAATTCATGTTGCTTTTTCGAGAGTACTGAATTTGGTTAGATTACTGTGGTTTAGTGGTTTCAATGGTTTCAACTGAAAACCGATCGTTTCTCTTTATATTTAAATGTTTCAAGTGTAGTTCCCTTCTCTTAGCACACTTATATTCCTTCAAAGCCGATATTTCAGTTCCGCATATGATATCGTACGTTTTCAAGAAAAGTGTCACAACTCAAAAAAGTATAATTTTACAGTAGAAGGAAAGGAAATATCTTCTTATTTCAGAAGCAGTATACAAAATCTCTCTAACACTTCTGTTATATACCGGGCACAATGTAGATAGATTTGTGGCATTATTTATTAAGGAAGGAGAATGGTTCTATAATGCTTTTGAGCATCCCATCCCTCAAAAATGGAAAATTTAGAGTTGTGACACTTATCTTTCAAACGTGCTGTGTTATAATAAACGATTTTTTTTTTTTAATTTCTGCATTGCATTGATTTTTTACCAACATGCGATGGGTAAAGTGTTGATGTAGCTCTAGTAATATAAGCCTATATAACTACTAAATGCAGGGACTATCCCAAAATATTTGCTCTAACAAGGAACATGTGTTAGAGCCCGATTGTGATGAACATTCGTAGGTACAGTGCATAGGTAAACATTCACAACTAAAATTATACTTGCTGCTGTCAACAAATAACGACAGAGACACCCGAGAGAAATGGAACGTGGCGAGCAAGTAAATCCAATACAGAGTACAGTAAACGAACTTTCTTTTATAAACTGTTGCATATATTGAGAGCAAATGGCTATTAATGGATACTGGACAGGTTACAATATATGCTGGAGGGTATGACTACAATGGCCACCACCTTGAAAGCGGCTATCTTGACTATGTTTCAGAAATTTTAAATAGTAAGTGGGTAATATGATATATCAATCTGTGCTGGAATGTTCCCAGAAACCCAATGACGAAGTCAATTTAGTCATTCTTTTAATTTTGTGCGACAAAATGACACGTGCAGAAGGTCACTTTCATCCAGCATTACCTCTTATTGAAATTGGGACTTCATCTTCCGTTAGTATATTTAAAACTTTATAGTGGCTATTCATGGTGTAACCATTAGGATCATATTTTCCAACATAATGGTACCGTACCTGTTTGTAGCATTTTGCTTTTTGTTCCTTCAACTGTTTCAAACAATTGTTTTTACATCATTTGGCCCACACATTCTCCAAGCCATGCCATTTTGTCGAAAATTATTTGAGTTATGCAAAACTGACTTTGTCATTGGGTTTCTTGGAACACTCTAGCACAGAATGATATATCAGATGACCCACTTACTATTTAAAACTTTGGGAACATATTCAAGATGGCCTCTTTCAAGATGGCGGCCATTGTCGTCGTACTTTAGAGCCTGTCTTCTCCCATGTCCAATATCCATTAATATCCATTTGTTTTCAATAGGATTTAGAGTTTATAAAAGAAAAAGTTTTATTCGTACTCTGTGTTGGATTTACTTGCTCTGCATGTTCTATATTTCTTGTGTTCTCCTGTCCTTATTTGTTGACGGCAGCACCTATATTTTGCCTGTGAACCTTTACCTGTACACTGTACCCACATGCGAATGTCCATCCCAATCGGGCTCTAACACCTGGCTAGTTTTCCTTATAAGTCTAAAGGTTCTTCAGTTTTAGTGAATATTTCAGTTGTGAAAAATTACTCAACTTGTCATTACAGATATTCAACTTGATCTTCTACCCAACAGAGAAGTTTTCTGAAAGCCGCTGTTTTCTCCGGATCATAATTCCATTCTGCATATGCACCTATGCTGGCTCCTGCCTTGTTTCAAAGCTCTTGGTGACATTTTTTTTTAAGTAAAGCTCCTAGTATGGACTTCCCACTAAATCTCGAAAACGTTTTAATTTGGAAGAATTGGAAAGGAAAAGAAGTCGTTCAGCATGAAGATAATTTTCTGGACTTACTTTTGAAAACAAGTAAATGCGAAATACTCAAAACATATACGCATTCAACACATTGTACATTCAATATAAAACCTTGAGCTTTTCCTGTACGCATGCCTCATTATTACAGGTCATTCTTTTCTCCACCTACGAGATTGTAGCACTTCACATTACTTTGCCATCGATTGAAAATAGAACGAAATCATTGTTGAACACCATTCACTTTCTGTTTCCAATTCTTTTCATGCCGTATCTTCATCTTAGTTAGGTAGATGCATCTATTACTCCCTCCTCCCTCCTTTCATCCCTTACACATATTTCGAATATTCACTACTTCCGTTTTATGCTACAGGCACACACGCTTGAATGCCAGCATACAACAAACACGCATCACAACCTTATGGCTGAATGGATATTGTTCTTCAGCTACCGGTACTTGACTATCGGTGTGAATTGCTTTTCGAACTTTTCATGTACATACTTTGAAACTCATGACCCATTTCGTCATTGTCATGTAAGCTTAGTTCACCCTTCGTTCCGAACAACCTCTTTCAGTCTTTGAATCGCACCATAATTTCAAGTACAGGAAGAAAAGTGACGTCATATAAAATTTCTCCTCTTGTATTGGAAACATTCCTTCACACACGAACATAAACGCAGCATCACGCTGCTATTTTAACAATCTACTATTGTTATCTCAACTGAAAACATTTACTTAAAACTTGCTGATAAATTTATTTTACTTATTCTAGAAACGCTAGTATTTTTCAAACAACTGAATGGGTGAAAGGGAGGGAACATGTGTTCCGTAATTCCAATGCAACTTCCTGTTCCTTCCATAATTATCGCGTCACACGATAGCATTACGCTTTTATTTTTAGGTAGATTTCGAAGAAAATATACCTATTGGGGTCGATACGATATGACAGTATATATATATATCCGAACAAAAACCCCAGAGGTGCAAAAAGTGGAGCCAAGTTCTTTAGCCCTAAAAAGGTGTGAAATGGGAGACGGATGAGCCAAGTTCCTTGGTGACAGCGTGTAACAGGAACAAAGGAACTTGGCGCGAGCTGGCAACAGCCTTAGGGTTGGTGGCGGTGGACGTAGTGGGTTTAGGATCCCCATCACCCTTATAGCTTGAGGATCATGAACCTTGCCACCTCGCGCCAAGTTCCTTTGTTCCTGTTACATGCTGTCACCAAGGAAC
>JAGDQP010061461.1:0-12036 GCA_022664845.1 Lepisma saccharinum
TTGTACATGAATTCCGACATGTCTGATGATATCAAAACCACTTTTCAACCAAAATGTTCGGCGGTTATTTCTACCGGGGTGACCATGATTCCATTATGGCGGATGACCTTTTGTCTTTCTTAGCAATGTACAAAAACCTGACTCAATATCCTTTTAAAATACATAAGAGCTAGAGAGAAAAATGAAAAACCGTTTTGTAGTACTTGAAGCATACGGTACTTTAAAGATTGGGAACCACATATTCTCTAAATGAATGTCTTTATTCTCAAAATTAGCCTTAAAATGAGTAATAATCGAATTGTGTAACGTTGGATTTGTTTTTTGATAAGTAGTTGTACATAAGGTTGCATTTTTAGACCTATCAACATACTTTTTTTTTCTACAGGAATTCAAACATGAACACATATCTTAAATTAATTTCCATGAAAAAAAGAAAAAAAAGAAGAAAATTTGGTGCCAACGAAGCATTCAATGCGCCCAACTCACAGTGAAAATTGTAACCTTTATTTCGAATTGGCTTGCTCAATGCAAGCGGATTTTCTCCGTCATAGTGTACAAATGCGAATGTTATCTTCACTAATTAGGATACCATTTTCTTTGTACTAAATGGTTATACTTAAACTATCATCAATTCTTTCAATCAGAAACTAGCATTGAAATATGAATTTATATGAAGACCTTTAGTCAACTGTAGCTCAGACCGTGTGGATGATAATGGGATGAATTGGTGAAATGAAGAAAGTGTGGGAAACGGGAGCACCCCGAGAAAACCAAAGTACACGATGTTTGTCCACCACTTGGTATGAGCAGGGATCGAACCGATGACCCCACACACCAGAGGTGAGCACTCTACCAACTGAGCCACCGCGACCCACATTTGAAAACTAGTATTGGTTTTCCTCTACGTCTTTTGATTGACACACTCATCGAGCTCTACATTACGATTCTGGAGTGATAGACTAGTATCGAAAGACAGAAGCGAGAGCAAATATTTAACCACAATTGACCGCTTCCAGTCAAACAATATGGACCAAATTTACAGTTCTAAATCATTTTTATGTTTGTTTTCGCTGTGTAGCTCGTTTTTTATTTGTATCTTAATTTTTGAGTTATGCACGTGCTGGATTGTTCATGTAATAGTATATGTTATAAATACTTTTCTTTTAAGAATTAAGGCATTAATAAAAAAAAACAGGTCACACAGCGACAACATGAGATTTAGGTAGAACTGAAAAAAAAATGGTCCAAATTAGTTTCAACTGGAAGTAGACGATCGAGATTAATTATCCCTTGCGCTCCCTGGCTTCATAAATTCATTAAGTTTTTAATGTCACCGATCAGTCCAGTATCGCATAATGATAGAGATCAATGGACGGGTCAACCTGCGTTACAGATGCAGATAATGGAAATAAAAATGAGACAAAGAATTTATGGTGCTCTGCCGAAATGGCTAGATTTATATACGCGTTTTCCTACATTTTGACGTTTTTAAAAACATTTTACCAAGAACTTGAATTCACAGCCTGATGTGGGGGTAAAGTTCCACTGCTTATGGGAACTCTTTCTTTCTAATTAAATAATAATAATAATTTTAGAGATTAATATTACTTTTAGCTCGCTACCAGTTTAATATTTAATATTTAAAATTAGAAAAATATATAAACCATGTTATGTATTTATTGAACTCTCATTAAACCAAGGAAAGAAACTATAAGAACATATAATAACGTTATAAAGTTAGTACTATAAAGTTAATCTATCAGTTAATATATCTGTTCGATGTTCTCTTTTTTTTAATATTTATTTTAAACTTCCTTCCAAACATCAAACCCAACTTATCTTTGTGTAACTGTTGCCGTAGAAACGAAAGAGTAAGCGATTGACATTGCATGTCTGCTTGTCTCTTATGAAACATTCGTGGCAATTACGAAGAGAAATGACGCACCTCTCGGCCATTATATTGTCAAGGACAACTACATTAGTGATTGATTTCCATTACACGCCACACTGTAAAGCTCACCTCTTTTACTTATAGTAATATTTAGGGTAAAGTAGGGCATTTTTTAGAAGTTCGATGGACTGTATGGCAGAGAAGGTGGGAGGGGGTGCGAACGACACAGTGATTGAAGTTATCACCGCTTATATTTACAAAATCTAGTACGACACTGGCGTAGTGGACTTTGGTCCCCCCCCGCACCCACCAAGAATAATTAAGAGATGAGATCGACATTGTGAAAGTTTATAATAATAATAATAATAATAATAATAATAATAATAATAATAATAATAATAATAATAATAATAATAATAATAATAATAAATAGTAGTAGCAGTAGTAGAAGTTCGCTTGAAACAGTCAATCTCTTCTTAGGATCAGTTCTACAATAGACCGCTAAACTTCTGGGCTGGGTTGCAAGAAAATACTTAAGTGTAAAATCTGACTTAAGTCAGACCATCGAGCTCTACATAATACTGGAGTGACTACGCGTTTGGTGCATCTTGGTTCAATACCGGAACGTGGCATGTAGGGCTTCCTGGTGGACAAACACCGTGTGCGTGGGTTTCTCGGTGTTTTCCCGTTTCCTCCCACTTTCTTCATTTCAGCAATTCATTCTATCATCATTCATCCGGCCTGAGCTAAAGTTGCCTAAAGGTCCTACAATTAAATTCAAATTCAAATCAAAAAGCGACACGAGCAAATGGTTGCGTTTTTTTAATGAGTTAGGGAAAGGCTTCATTTCTGGACAAAGTGCTAACCTGTGATGAGAAGTGGATTCTTTACTATACTCCACAGTGGAGTCATCATTGGTTAGCACCACATGAACCCCCTCCCCAATAACCAAACCCACTACTCCATCTACGGAAGATTGTATTCTGTGTTTGACGAACCGCTCGAGGCAAACTCATAGCAATTGAAACGTGTGGATGAAAAACTGAAAACAATGGTGTTAGACTAGTGCTTGTGAAAAGCAGAGATATCATTCTGTTGCAGGAGAACGCGAAGCCGTGTGTTTCTAAGGTTATCCGTGACACCATTATCGTAGATGATTGGGAAACATTAATATATCTCCCATATTCCCTTGACACAGCACCGTCTGATTAGAGTTCGTTCCGTTCGTTAGACAACCACTGCCAGGACGATGGTTCCGAACTCTCGAAGAAGTGATACGCGTACTGAACGACCTATGCGGTTCGCGCCTCGATCGTATTTTACCACCCATAGTCAGCCCTGTCATTTATATTTTGCCCGATTTATATATATTCTGGAAGTGCCAGGAATTTCAGTTTTTCAAGGGGCTTAGAGATGTACGTAGAATTTTGCGGAGTCTCTATTAATTTTTAAGAGTAACAAATTTAAATTTGGGGTGTGTGCTTGATGATTTGGAGGGGTAACACCCAGTGTTCGTTTTAGGCATGCTTTAGGGGGGGGGGCTTTGCCCCTCCGGATGTTTTCAACCGCCCCTCCGAAAGAACTAGTCTCAACACTTATATTACTCATATGTATACTGAAGTACGTATATAATAGGACATTCTATAAATATTCTTGATGTTCTTTTGAGGTTAAGTAAGGAAGTATGACATATGTATTAAGTAATATTATTGTTATTTGATGTTTTAGCACATTGGAGTCAAAATGTATTATTTATAATTTTTGTGAGCACCCCATCCCCACGAATAAAATCTTCTGGAAGAAACACTGGTAACACCCTAAATTAGTGGCGCTCTAGCAGAATCTCTGAGACAGCTTCTTGCTGCTGATGGGGACTATATCATTTTTTAGGTGAATCTTATTTCATGTTACTTCGCTTTTATGCCACAGCTGAATCGAATTTAAATTTTATTTATGTCTTTTAGGAATCTAAGGCTCAGGCCGGGATAGGGGAGAGGAGGTATGGCCTGTGTTCAAGGTGCCATCTCGGCATTTGTCTGATGTGAGTGTGACTGAGGAAACATTCTGGAAAAAACAGTCAGGATGTTCGGCTGCTGGGATCGAACTTACAACCTCCAGAAAACTACGCCAATAATCTACCATTGAGCTACGGCGCTCGGTTTATGTCACAGCTGTTCCCTATCTGTAAGTTCAGGGAAGGGACAGTGGTGACAAACTAACCATTCAGCAACTACAAAAGGACAAAGACTGTTTTTGAAACTTGTATGAGGATCTCATTTTAAAATGTATTTAAAAGCAAACAAGGCAGCAATTTGCAGCGCGAGAAGGGGAAGAGTTGTGACTATCCTCCTGAATGACGGTAAAAGAAAACACACACACATTAAAAATATTCGAACTGTTAGCGCACTACAAGCAACGCAATATAAATTCACATATTTTGATCCAACATGACTGTCTTTTGTTTTAGATGTGCCTGAAGCAGATTTACCAGCGTCGGATCATAATAGTAACCACGGTCTTGTAATACAACAAAATTAAATTTTTTCTTCACTTTTCCTGACAAAAATATTCTTATATTATCATTTTTATACTATTATAATAAGTATTAGGAACTATTAGTGGAGGTTAAGAAGGTCAGTCTCGGTTCTTTTTATTATCCCCGATAGGACGCTGCCATTTTAAACGTTGTTTTATGACCGTTTTTACTATTATGATCGGCGTGTGATATAGCTAACACCCATCGAGCTCTACATAAACTATACTGGAGTAACTACTTAGTGTTGAAAAATAGATGCCAGAGCAAATATTTAAATTCGTTTGTCCACTTCCAGTCAAATCCTATGTTGACAAAACTTTCAGTTCTAACTCAGTTTTATACGCTTGATATCGCTGTGTGGTTCAAGTCTTAATTCCGTTTTTTGATTCAAGTCTTAATTCCTGAGTTATTCATGTAAGAGTATACCGCACTCTGCATACAATAGAAAATATTGCAAATAATAGTTACATTTTTTGCAAGAATTAAAGACATAAATACAAAAGCGATATCAAGCGTAAAAAACTGAGTTAGAATCGAAAATTTGGTCCATATTGGTTTAGACTGGAAGTGGACAAACGAGATTAAGTTTCATATCCGCTTCCTAGCTTCACATATTCATGAAAATTTCAATAGCTGCAGTCAGTCCAGTATCGTATTAATAGAGGTCGATGCTAACACCTAACGGATTTACATAGCAGCTAAAATCTAAGGGACAGGAGTGACACGTAACCTATGCGGCGTACACAAGAAAAGCATATATTTTAATATCTATAAATTGTTCCATTAAAGATAATTGTTTATGAATGTCAAAGCTTAAGGTTCACCATACAGACATAAAATTTGATTTTATAAATACTGAAGGAGACGATACAAAAAATTGAATTGAAAATGTGAAATCGTTATTTGGACACGGGACTGCAGTGATATTCCTGACATACTGTATCTTGCAGTTTCAAATTAGCCTGATTCTCTTATTTACAGTTTGGTTTCGATAATTAGGTGGAAATACATTGAATATCTATGAAAAACATGGAAAGGTAGAGAATATACCACACAGAGGCAACAGAGGATGTAAGAACTATAAGCTTCTCAGAGAATACCCATGTAAATTATTTAGAGAAGGTAAAGCAGTAGTTCAACAAGGAAGTAAGCGGCATTTGTTTACTAGAAATAATTCATGATGTCACAGTGCTTGCTTTATTTCCTTTGTTATCAAACTTCCTTCCCGAGATTACGATATGGATTATTGGAATACACATGAGAACAGCTACTCAGAGTAGACGTTATTTACGATTAACGATTTTTTTTTTTTATCGAGGATGGTGGGGAGCGATTCATATCTTTATCGGGGAGATCTGGATTGAAATTTGAAGACATTTCCTATTAAGTTTTTTTAGTGTCTCACGTGAGACAATATATCATGTTGATATAAGGTCTGTATCATTGCTACTCAATTCTTCTTCTAGAAATTGGATGAACTGTGTTATTTGACCGCCAGAACTGTGTACGATACACCATCTCCGAGTTATGGAATAATATTTTGTTTATGATTTATCGGAAACTTGTACAACACTTTCAGATGCTACTTTACATAAAACATTGTCACATTATTTATGAATTCCTACTAGTCACATTGTAATCGTCACATTAATTGTTACAAACATAAGAGTTAGGAATATAAATAGAGGGAACCTTAGGCTGTTTTGTTGGAGAGGGGAATGAAGCCAAGAGACGGAAGGGACGAGGCATTTCGGCCATATTAACTGACCCCATATTTAGAGACCCTCTTTTCCGAGTATTGCCTCTCTGAGGTGCACTCATCCTCCTATCGAAAAAGCAATCCTCACAGTACTCGGTATAGAGGGACTCTAATGGGGCCACACAAGATGGCTGCCGATGAACCTTAATTTGGCTTCATGTGACGTCATGTATGTTCTCCCTATTTTCTTTCTAACTCTATGGTTATAAATAATACTTGCATATTTCTATGTTACTATTAACAAACATTAAACTTTAGAAGTTTACACATCTAAGTGAAGAGAAAATCTTTTCATATAGATACTTTTTAAATATATATTTTTTTTTAAATTGCTCTTTTAATTTTTGTGTAATGTATGATATATAAATAAGGAAAACATATCTATAGAAAGGACCAGGTTCTACACCAAAACGCTTGGTCCACAAAGCAAGTGAATAAATAATTCAGAAAGGTTCAACGTTGTCAAAAGCTATAGATGACTTTTAAAATTGTTGCTCATTTAGTCTTGGTCAGTCCTTTCATTGTTATATGAAAATATAATGAAAGGCTCAGTAAAATTATGTATTTTCGTACAGCAACGAAGGGCTAGGGGGCTCTATAGTCTAGTGCTTAGAGCGTTGGACTCATGTTCGCGTGGTCCCAGTTTCAATTCCCAGCTGGAGTACCAGTTTTCGGCGTCCACCCAGTGTCGTGAGGAAAACTGGGAAGTCACGTGAATACAGACGTGACGGCCACTCTGTCTAGAAAACCCCTAATACGACTGTTCGTGGCTAGGTGATGCGCAGGGCTGACCACACTGCCATCACTCAGGTGGACGCAGTTCGACCAAGCGCGGACAGATGGTGTTGGAGCAGGCTCAGGAACTATCGGTCTGTAACGTCGGTGGTTATTATTATTATTTGATTCTAAACTTAAATTTAATAATCACATCACAAGAATAGCAGGTGAGGCTAGAAAATTAATAGGATACATTTTTAACCAATGGTATGAATTTGCCAATATGGAGACGTATCTAACACGGTACAAAACTCTTGTAAGAGCAAAATTAGAATATACTACATCAGTGTAGAATGATGTGACTAAAACAGCAATAACACTATTGACTCTGTACAAATCTTTTATTAGACTCCTACGTTACAAAGTCAATTTGCCATATTATTCATACGACTACAACAAGTGGTGCGACATCCTCAAACTTGAAACTTAGGAGCAACGGAGAAATCACATAGACAAAAAAATCCTAGCAAAGATTTTGGATAACACAACTCAAAGCTCTTATTTTATAGAAAAACTCAGTTTTGTTATACCCTTGTGCAACACTCGAAAGCACAAGCTGGTAACGACATTTGAAAAACTCGCCCTACTTTTAAATCGAATAATTCGTCATTATAATGAATAGTAAATTACCTCCATATTTGTAATTATGTTCTGCATTATACAAAAATGAGTATTTAATGAGCATGTACTTGTATTAGATAATTTAATTTAACTAAGTATTGTAGTTATGTATTCCTTGTTCTTCTTTTCCTCAACAACTCTGGTTTGATAGTTGGTATCATATTCTTTATTTTGTATCCAGTTCTTTACTTACACCTGTAACCAATATATATTCTTATGTTGCAGTGCTATATTGGTATTGTACTGTTCATAGCACTGTAATAAAAATATTATATATTACATAAACGAAGGGCTGGAATAATTTGAATAAGTAAGCAGCTATTCTAATAGTATTTTCTAACTTCATATTGATGACGTGGAAATTGGCTGAATTTTAGACTTTACGTAATTTTGGTATAGAGGAACTTGATTCTTCTTACAATTACGTTTTTGACTGGATTTCACTTATTTTCGAACCATGTCAAATTTCAAACTCATATATCTCACAATGGTGGATGTGCAGTATAAGCCCTGCATTCGGGCCTGATCTCAGCCTGGTCCGGCCTGGTTCTACATCCACACTTTTTGGCTCGATACGAGCTGGAAGAGAAATCGAAACGGTCCGCCCGGAAAAGTGGGTGATCCACATTTCTGCAGCATCAAATCAGGGCGGGCCGAGATCGTTCGCACACAGCAAACTTGCAGAATTGCAAGGATGCAAACTTACTAAAATCTTGCAGCAAACTTGCTAGTTGACAAATGCGAAATTTGCTAGAAACTTTACCCGGCAAACGTGCTACAAACCGTTCAAGTCAAACCTTAAAAAACATTGCTAGACCAACATCGAGCCTGTAGCGGAAAAAGATTGTCTGTATTGAGGGCTGAAGCCAGAATCTTTAGATTTGTTTGTTGTCCTTCACTCTAACTACTACTTCACGGTTCTTCTTCTGAATGATGGAACATTTTACTAGTCTTTTTATGTTGCGAAGACAATTTCTGAAATAAAGGCATGCAAATTGGCTTTAATTCGAAACTAAGAAAGCTTATTAAGCTTGTGATAGAGCTATGAAGATGCTTGAGTTGTTGAATTTTGACAATCGAATCACCTAATCAGAATCATAATGGTGTGTACTTTACTGTTAGGGTCGATGCAGTTTCTTAAACAAACTCTCTGTCAATTCCCCCGATAACACGTTAGTTTATACAAAGTTTGAACTAGCCTTGATTTTTCCTTTTTGGATTACTAACTGGAACACCGGGATTCCACAAAAACTATAAATATTTTTTAACAATTCTTATTTTTTTCGTACTTATAAACATTTCCTCCCCTTTCCTTCCTTCTGTATTTTTCAACATTTTACACAAGTGTCAAAATTGTACGCATTTCTTAAAATTAAGTTAAACAATTCAGGTTAGATAATTATTCTTTTCTTTCGTTATACGCAATACAAAGACCAAAAACGCAGTACGTCATCGACCCGAGCAGTAAAGTGTACACATCATTATGAAAAACAGAAGTCAACAAACAAAACTGATGATTCTATTTACGACCCCCAATCCAGACAGTTAAGAAACTTAAAAATAAGAAGAATATACTAGAAAAATAATAAAAATGTTAAATCCTTTATGTAAAATAATACATTAATAACAAATGGAGCATACGTGCATTAAAAATTGAATTTTCACCCCTAACAAATACTACACAATGACAGGTAACCGATCAGAAAATTTCAATCCAAAAGCTAAAAAAATCAACAAGTTATAGCAGTTTTGAGAATATGAAGTACATGGGGAAATTGGGAGAGTTTGCGTTTTACAAGAAATCACCTTTCAAGCACCTTGCCTCTTTTTTCCCTGTACGCTTCAAATTATCAACACGAAATCATAAAAGAAAAATCAACAAATACATTAATGTTAATTTATAGAGAAAATATGAAAACACTTAGACAAAGATGAATACTGCACATATATATTACTAGACTTAGAAAGACTTTTAAAATGATTGATATAAGCTTTTACTCACTTACTTACTCTGTGGCTTACGGAACTCACAAGTTCATCGCCGAAGTAATAAACGTTCGTCATTGGATTCTATTCTGGGCAAGATCAAGTCAGTTTTCATCACGAAAACGTAACTCTGCAAGATCCATTGTCCTAACAACGTCATCTTGGCCTTCCCAACGGTCTCCTTCCATCCGGCTTTCCAACCAAGATGGAATATAATGTCCGTTTTTTCCCATCCGAGTTACATGGCCTGCTGATCTTGGTCGTCCCGATTTCATTATTCTTAGTCGTCGTAAATCGTAGTCCATGGAGTTCTTCATTATACTGTATCCTGATCCATTCTACAGTTATCTCGTCCCGTTTCGACCCGCATATCTTTCTCAAAACCTTATTTTCAAACACACGTAATTTATGTTCATCTGGTAGGGTCGTATTCCAACTTTCGCAACCGTAAAGTATTACCGGCAGAATAGCCGTTCTGTATATTTTCAATTTTAACTTCCTTGATGTTAATAGCGTAATTATGAATTTCTGGACTTAATAGAAACATGCATAGCCCGATACTAAGTGACTTTTTATTTCTTATGTTACCTCGTTTTTGCTTGTTACAAATGCTCCCAAGTATTTGAATTTGCTTACTTTCTCCATGTTCTCATTCTTAATTATTATGTATCTATTTCCGTTATTCCCCGTGTTTCGGCTTGTTACCATGTATTTTGTTTTCTCTATGTTTACCTGTAGACCTATCTCATCACACGCTTCTACCAAGACATCGGTGTTACTTTGTAGTGCCTCTATATCTTTCCCTACTAAATCTACATCATCCGCGTACACAAACAGTTAAGCGATTCAAGCCATTCAACGTTAGTCCCTTTTTGTCCTCTTTTATTTTTAAATTCGCATATTCTAACGCAAAATTGAAAAGTAGTGGTAAGAAGGCATCACCTTGTTTCAATCCGTTGCGAATCTCGAAACTCTGACATATTGTTACCTATCCATACTCTGCTTATTGTGTCACTGAGACACATTCTCACTAGCTTAACCAGTTGTTTCAGTATTCCAAAACGTACCAGGATAATATAACTTTTCTCTTTTGATAGAACCTTTTACTTAGAAAATTAAATTTGAATTTTTATTAAGAATGAATGATGATGGGTGAATTGGTGGAATGAAGAAACTGAAAAAAGCCCACATGCCACTAGCCGAGATCACTGAGTCACCGCGGCCCGGTAGAAAATTAAATCAATATGAAATTCGTCGTAGGAAACACATAGTTTATATTATACCTAACGGCTCAGAAACAGGTAGTAACAAAAAAACACATTGAGATTAATTCAATAAAATAATTCAGATCAGTAGAAAAAGAAATAATCCGTGTAGTTCGCATAGATCTATTCTTGGATACGTTCTCATTATTATATATAAATAATCTAGGCCTTTCTGTAAAAATGTCAACTACTTTACTATTTGCTGACCATAAAAAGTTAATAATAAGGGAGAAAATAGAAAAGGAGATTGAAGAAAATAGTAAAATAAAACTAGAGCATTCAACGTAACGGTTAAATTAAAACGGATTAATAAAGAACTTTAGTGAAATATATTAAATAAATTTCTTCTTAAAAATAAAAATAAAGCTGAATGTAACCTTTATGTAAATAAACAGAACATAGAATGTAAGAACTTATATTTCTATGTATGAGTTCAAAAGATAACCTGTACTTGGAAGCACATTCAGTGGAGTTAGCACATGAATTAAGTTCGGTATATATCCTATGGAATGAGAGTGTTAAAAGGATATGTAGACGAACGGGATTACACTATATTATGGAATTTTCAATTCAATAATGAAATATGATCGTCTTTAGGGCGAATAGCTCAAGTAGTTATATACATATAAGAATACTGACATGGCAGGAAAGAAATAGGGTACATCATGTAGGAACCTGTTAACAAACACATATAGTACCTTTACCATGTGATATATGAGGAGCTTGTTTCCAAACACCACTTAAGTCATTTTTTGTAATTTTAGAGGAGAAATAAAAAACTGGTATTGCTATAGTTCCTCCTTTAATGGAACATATTTCAGCGGTATATGCTGTGTATGGTTATACAAAAAAAAAAAAAAAAAAAAAAATGATTTGGGGTTTAGGCCTAAACAACATAACAAAACTTTATTTTCTTTCAGAAACCACTTAAGTCATAATATTTTACAAAATCAATGTACTGCACAATAATGAACTCAAATTGTTATGCATTATTATTTTTATAATTTATGATTTATTGCTATTACATTGCAAAATACTTTAAAACGACAGCCTACAGAAAACCATTATACAAATGTTAAATATCTCACGTCTTTATAACTGATCTCTTTACAAAATTGCAAAATATCCCATTATAGTCCCATCTTTGTCCTAATAGGATCCCAAAAGTACGTCCCAGGGATCATCCCGGGGCGGACATTTG
>JAGDQP010061463.1:0-12035 GCA_022664845.1 Lepisma saccharinum
TTTTCGTCCCCACTGTTGCCGAGGATTATTTTTCGTGCTGTGTGGTAGACAGCCCAGTCTCCCCGCCAAATGAATAATTCTGCCATATTTTTCTCTTTCTGTCTGTTCTACAGGGTGTTTCAGAAATTTTGTCATACATTGAAGGGCTAACTTCTCAAAGTGAAGAAAACATTTCGAAACGTGTAATTTCGGAGCTCTAGGCACCCAACCATGAAGTGATATGATTACAAATAGCGTTATATCTCGACAGATGATGACTCGAGAAATGTCGGATTTGCATATTGCAATATCTACCCAGCACATCTATTTAAGAAAAGTTAAGGGAGTCCTGCATGGACAGATTTTCTATCGTAAAAATTTCATTGTCAAATGATTAATATTGCGCAGTAGGCAAACAGAAATTCCTAAGACGCTTTCTTCATTAAAAACTTTGCTTTATTAGACTATTGTGTTTAACGTTGATTGAGATTTTATAAACCGACAAGTCTTTCGTCATTTGTGGCGTTGCCGCTCCATATTTGTGTGTCTATAGCTCCGTAACTACGCATGTTTCGCAACTTTTAAATGAACTATTTTGTTTTATGTTAGTGTGAGCAGTTCACCCTTCAATTTAATGACAAACATTTTTTAACCATCCATCAAGAAGGTCCTTCTGCAGTTTAAACAAATCTGATGACTGTAAGTAGAGAAACCCGTTGGTAAGATAAGATAAAACTAAATTGATGGTCGATAAGAGAAACCTGTTGGATAATGGAAAAAACTGGCATTAGGTTCTGGGATCGACCATGTACTGATATTCTCTGTAAAACAGGTTTATTCTGAAGTTAAAATCTTCGATCAAGTTTGTGCAGTCAAGTATCATCCCTATATTAGCCTGGTGTAGCAGAAAACCTAGAGAAACCTAAGTCAGGTTAACCGGCTGCTGGGATCGAACTCAGGAAACTTTCTAAATACAAAACCCATCGCTGTACCAACTGAGCTACGGCTCTATTAAAAAGGTCTATGAAAGTCAAACGTAATCCTCGCACATCTTGAAATATCATTGGAAAATCTTTGTAGGCCTATCGCTTATGTTGAAAACCCGTTGGAAATCGAACATCCTTCATATCCAAGAATCGTCTGAATTTGAAAATCGTTCGCAATCGATTATATCGAAATATCGTTGAGCATCAATAATTGTTATGTCAATTTCCGAGTCTTGCTCACATCAATATTTCATATTTACAAAATATCTATCGATCGGTATTTCGAAAAACAGCACAAACCCAACTGGCCCTCTATTTCGAACGGTCAAATCGGCAATTTAGACATCACTCTCACCTACATGTCAGATGAATTGCAAGAAAACAAGAATAAGTGTCACTGTGGAAAACGCTTACGTCTCCATACGAAGCAAATATGTTACCTCGTGATTTCGAATTATCAAACTGGGAGGAATTATGAAAGAAAAAAATGCTAAGATACAAAAGTGTAAAGACGTTTTTGAAGATAGATTCTTCACCATGTTCAATTACGCACACCATCCAGTATCAACGGAGTTATTGCTGTATGTAACTTTCGTTTACGCACGTGTATTGGGAGGAAAGAATCAAAATTAGATGTCCTATAGCAGTCAACACACGCGCTCTTTTCCACGTGCTTTATTTAATATAGATGCGAACAGAATACAGAGTTGCAGATAAAAGTATATATATAACTTTCCCGCCAAGCTCAAAAAAAAATATTTGACGTAAAACTCTGAAGAAAATGACATAAGTTGCATATGGAGAATTGAATGATGATTGGGAAATGATTGGCGTGAAGAAAGTACCTCCACGGGTTGAAAATTTTAAGTGGAGAATGAGAGATCTGTTTTTATTTTTATTTATTTATTTATTTTGGCTTCTTTGGAAAGACTGTCGAACTGAGACATTTGTCATATATTTTTAGATAGTTGGTACTAAAACTACATATCTGACTTCTCCGGGGAGGTTGCGAGTCGTCTAAGTGTTTGCTATTTCTGTGGTATAATAAATTGGGAAGGAAACGGACAGGTCCGGTATTCGTTTAACGAGACTGAGATCAATAAAAAATGTTTGTAAATGGTGATGGACCATCAACAAGGATTGGGATTGGGAATACGTTATAAACTGAAAAGGTAAATTTCAGCCTAACATGTGGTTGTTTTGGGAAACTGAGATCTGGAGATCTTGTCCAAAAGTGCAAAGTAATAGGAACATGAATTTCATTAGTCATAATTAAAGCAGATGGAACAAATTTACATTTAAAATGTGGACTTGCTAATGTACTAATATTATACAAAATGCCTTAATTAAAAAAAAATGTTTGTTTTTTAAAACTCTCTATTTTTCTATAAAACACAACAGGCTTATTCAACAAATTCGTTTCTAAAACTTCAAGGTGGCTCCGAAGTTTTGGTTTGTACTACAATGTACGAAATGTATAATATGCTCTGTAAAGCCTATATTGCCCGGGATACATCCTTCCCCATATGCAATCAGTGGGGGGGGGGGGGGTCAACATTTTATTACCAGTCATATTCATATTCTTCTCTTCTGATCTAACGAGGAAATCACGCAAAGTTTCGTTACGATTAGTCCAATTGTACTGTCTAAATGTTTATAGTGGATACAGAATTAGCACTTTATTGATAACCTACGAGTTTGAATGGGAGTGTTTGCTGAAAACTAATTGTAGACGGCAGCATACACTCCTTTTCATCGTTTTATTTCTCTTACGTAAGTAAAAAAATAAATAAATAAATGATGTTATGAAGACTTCTTTCATTTTATTTATTTATTTATTGTCTATCGTTTAGTTATCGGGTTGGCATTAGATCATTTTGTTTTAAAATTGAAAAATAAATATTTAAATGAACATTTAAAGCAGAAAATGTCTTCTGAAATTATTGAAAGAAAACCTACAAAGACGAGGTTCACTGGTTTGAGGTAAAATATTGGAACTAGGTAGATGTTAGTAGAGGATTCGTATTTTAATATATGTGGTCATTGCTGGTTGACTTAGGTGCTTTCTCTGTCACCGATATCTCAAGATTGAATGATCTCTTTTCAGAGACATGTTTTAGTTGGACCCTTCTGCACAAATAACAAAGACCTTACTAAGTAAATTCACGATAGATAGAACACTATCTTAGCAAATGTTGGACAGCTGAATAAATTAAATTGTATTCGGTTGATGTGTGGCTCGGAAGGCGAAAGTTTGCTGAGAGCAGTCGATGCAATCAGAAATCTTTTTGGAACGTAAGTGCTTTAGAATTACTTTGGACTCGGTATATTTAGAACTCTGACTAATACTTGACTCTGGGAGTGGATGTAAAACCTAAATCTTTACCTATGAAGGTGGTATAATATCCCCATTCGATAACTTTGGTAAACTTTATTTTTATATGGGACAGTCTAGTAACTTTGGACTTCGGGCCGTCACGATTCGCCCTTTAGCTATTAAAATCCACACCCATGTCCCTGCCGGGACTCAAACCCGGGACCTTCGAGTCGTTGGCCTACCGCCGTAGACCAATATCCCCATTCGAATGTTGACATAACTGGATTTCCCCGAACAGACTCATCTTGGTCGTGTTAGCTGTTCTCCAAATTAGTATACTTGGTTCAGCGATCATCATAGTCTGATACGAGGAGAAAAAAATACAAGAAGGCAGCAGAATCTGCGTAGTTATTGCACACTGACTTCTTTTATATGCATGTACTCTTGTTTAGCTTTGTATTATTTATCACTGCTGATGTAGAGGGATGTCCTTTTTGATAACACTGCCACCATGTAACTTGGAAACGCTGACGCTGTCTAATTAGCCAAGAAAGGGACATCTGTTACGTTTATGCAAGATCATATCAGCATCGTGGTGTCTCCTACAACCATGTCTGAGCTACAAAAGGAATAAAGTGTAGCAGCTTCCTAATCTTGCCGTTAAAACAGGGTTCATTTTAAGAGGTTTGTAAGACGATTTCATACTTCCCAGATCAGGCAGATAAAAAAGAGTAACTTTTTTCTTTTGTTCTGAAACGAAATCTTTGCGTACAACATTTTATTATGAAATGGAGTCTCTTGAAAGTTGGAACTAGCTGTGTCAAAATCGAAAATACATCGATCACACTTCAATTCCAGAAAATTGAGCACTATTTTCCACAATGAAGCAGAAAAAAATGTGTATAGTACATTGCAATTTACTTTAAAAAATACGTTAATAGGCCAAGTTTAAATTTTGCTTAATTTACCCTATATAGACTTAAAATAGAAACTAATGAAGAATACTTAAGAATCTTTTTGTCTTGTGAGAATTTTTTGTCTTCAATGACAAAATTATTTAAATATGAACTAATATAAGCAAATATTTAATTTTCCCCAAATATTTAGTATGGTTTACTGACTTTTGCTAAACAGCAATGCAAAGTATACGAGTGAAAGTAATCATGCCAATGGTCAAAAATTGAATATGTGATGGTTTGCTAACCCATAGTTTGCAACGGTATATATTTACACTGCGCTAACATAACAGTATGGAAGTAGTGTCTGCTAATGCTATCTTCGGGTGAAGCTTTTTAACACTAACTGTAGAAGAAATTATAAAATGGAAGGCAAGTTGTAAATTACAGACTGAGATTTTAAATTCATTTCTTAATGTAACTTCAGTTTGCTACGTAAGGCTCTATTTTTCTCCAACGAGTCAATGGGTGGAACACAAAGAAAGCAGGTAGTTTGCTTTCCGTGAGCTGTTGGTGGTCTGCGTTGACCGAAGTCGAGTCAGATTAAAATATGCATTAAAAGAGTGCAAAAACAAGCATAAAATAGGCATAAACACAGTAGAAGCATGTTAAAGGAAGCAAAATCTTCCTGTGTTTTTGGTGAAACAATATCTTCAACCTCATCGGATGATGATTTTGTTATCTCGACCGAGTGGATGCATCGTCCATTTATGATGTATTGAGCAATTCTGTAATAACATATTATTTATGGTAGTCTACAGATGCATTATTGCTTACCATTGTCATCCAATTTCGCACTTTTTACTTCCAACACTTCAGTCACAATCCTGTTGCAATGAAACTACCTTTCCCATATCGGAAATTTTTCTAACACAGTAGCAAGTAATGCCTCACAAAAGCTATGTTTTAATCAGCCATAGACGAAGAATTTTTTTATTATCCCCTTTACGCATCTAAGGCTCAGGCCGGAATAGAGGAGGGGAAAGGATGTTGGAAGGTGTCGACCAGGGCCTACGTATATTGAAGGTGCCATCCCGGCATTTGCCTGGTGTGACAGGAAAAACCTCAGTCAGGATGGTCGCCGCTGAGATCGAACACACGACCTCCTACTACGCTAACGCTCTACCACTGATCTACGGCAGCTCGGTCCATGTACGGAAACTCGGCACCAACCATCAGCTCTCGTGGTTCAGGTGGTAACTTCGCGGATTTCGAATCGGCAATGGATAGGCACGTGGGTTCTAAGCCCACGACCGAATTTCCTGACTGAAGTTTTCAGGGGGTTCCCTGTTTCCCCAGGCGAATGCCGAAATGGTATCTTAAGGCTCTTCCCGATACCTTCCCATCCTTTACCTAAGGGCTACCGCAGACTGACGTAAAGACAGTCATACGACTGTCGTGCACGATGCAAGACACTTCAACGATAAAACTGTTTTGTCGTGATACCCTCGCACACTGGGGACAGATCTGTCGGCGGGAAAATTTGAACAGAAGTATTTTAGGAATAGCATTCTTGTAAATCATTTTGGTATCCAATATCGCTTTAAACCATTCGCCATGTTCTTTTATACATGTCCTGCAAATTTCAAGTCAATATCTTTATTCGTTAGCTTGGTAGAAAGTTTCCGCAAGTGAAAACTGTCGTCCTGCTTTCGAACCCTGCTGGCGGAAATTAACACAGCTCAAACGGGGTTGAAAATGATTTTGGCGACCATTTTGAATCCAAGATGGTGACTTTTTCAAAATGCTGTAATATTTTCCTCAACTACTCTTGACAATACACTATTATGCCAAATTTCCTATCTCTGGCTGAAATTGTGTTGAATATTAATAATTGATGGCGTCTTTGGAAACATTATGTAATATTTTCGTAACTTAATGCTGATGATGTACCGTCATACCAAATTTCGTTTCTTTATCTCCAGCCGTTTAGGCTGTGGCACCATGAAATCTTTGATTGCCGGAGAAAGGGCACATAACATTCATACACAATTTCCACTATATTTTCACGCAAACGTTGAATTCTATGCTGTTAGTTAATAGTTTTCAAATCTGATTCTATGGGTTTTATACTGGTATCAAGGACATAAATATGCTTTCACAAACTTCTTGGTAATATTCAACCTAAATCTTTACCAGCTGTTTACCAAAAATGCGTTTTTGCTCTATGTACCCTTCTTTCGACAATGTCCTCAGTTGGAATTATTTTTTTCCAGTGGGATTTTGATTGAAGCAGATCCATAGAATGAAGGGACAACTTTTAATTTCTAATATCTTTTTTACACAAAATAGCAGATTTGTTCAATTTTGGGTTATAACAATTGCATTGTATAATAAAACAAAGAATTCAAGGAATAATATTTGCATTTCGACTTAGCAATTCCTCATCATATATGAATAAAAGTTTACAACAATAGTGGAAATATGTTTTGTTCCTGAAAAGTAATAACAACGAGGTCTTCCGAATACTGCGAATTCTTTATCTTCTACACAAGTATTTCCTTTTTCTGGAAGATAATCTTCAACTTGAGACAGTCGTACTTCGTCAGGTACACCGATAGTTCCCCGTTTGTGATGGAAAAGTGGCTTGATCCTGCCAAGTATAGAATCCAATAGCGAAAGTTTGTTATAGCGGCGATGAACTTGCGAGTTCCATAAGCTATGAAGTTGGATTTTTTAAATAATTCATGACATTATACTGGCAGCTATAATCTAAGCCTGTCAAACGTCTGAAGGACGCAAGAAAATCTTGGAAAGCCTGTCAGGATGGCTGGCGTCAGGGCTTGAGCCTGCTTGTGGGTTCCTCAGTTTCAACGAGTGAATGTCGGTATGGCACCGTGACAAAGGCCCTGGTCGCTACCTGTGTTTTTCCCTCCCCTTCCCTATTCCGACCTTACCCAAAGATTAAATACAACCCAAAGAAACGCAACAATTAAAAATTTCTAAAATATATACACTGCGCCTGAATTATGCACATTTTGTATCAAATCTACATTTTAGAAGTTCGAGTCACTCTTCTAAATTCGCCCATGCTTTTCACATTTACGTGGAAATTAATTATTTGTAATGTTGAAGCACAGATCCTAAAAACCTAGTAAATAAAAATTATTCTTCCTTCTAATGAACCTAAGGCAAGAAACAACACAGACAAAGTACAACAAAACAAGAATATTTGTGTTTGAATATTCTTTTAAACTTTTGTTAGGAAGAGCCGGCCGCTTTTCGACCTCTTCGATCAATGTTTCAATATTTTCATCCATTAATTCGAACATTAGACCTACAATGCACAGAAAAAAGATGTTGACTCTGTGGTGATTAATGAAGAAATGATAACTGTTTTGTCGTTGCTCTGCGGTACGTCAAATGTATTCTATATTGTGAGGTAGCCCTGGCGACAGTCCGCAGACAGTTTTGTCTGCGGGCTGTTGGATAGGCTCGACGACACTTTTGTCTTTTCCCTGTCGCTGACGTTGGTGTACGCACTCTAATTTAAAATATATTGCCATAGACATGAGGCAGACAGTCGTACGACTGTTTTGTCCTTGGTGTGCGCACCGTCTAACCCATCTCGACCTGGGCCAAAGATGCCAAAAGACCTTAAATTCTATTCAAATGATTAGAGTCGCTTAACAAATAAAATCGTTACATATGGGATTTAAGCATCAAACTTTGTACAGTGAATGTACAGCACTCATATGTTACTTTAGTGAGGAAGTGACAGATCTGTCCCTCCGCCATATTAAATTTTTGGGTTCGCTCTCCTTTGCGCTCAATACATCTCAAGAATCAATGAACCGATTTTAATTATTTTTTTCAGTGGCAGGGGAAAGAGTCTAAATGATTACAAATATAATGAACTTGACAAATATACTAAATTTGATAAACTTTGTTTCCTATCCTTGAATTTAATTTTTTTAAATTCTCATGAAAATAACATTTACTCGAAATTAGCTCGTTTTGTAGCAAACGCATTCGAATAACTTTTCAAAGAGCGTTAAACCTTCCATTTAAGGTATAAACCTTGAATTTGATTTAAAAATGACGAGGTTATCACAATTTTAGTGTTGCAGTGTGTGCGACGTTCTTCAAATTTTCGAGTTTGTGTAGACAATCCAGAAATTCAGAGTACATGAGCCGCATTTGGTTTCTTTGACATTGGTTCTATCGTAAGAACGGCGCTAATTCCAATAAGCAGTGCGACATGTGTTGTGGTATTTCGCTTCCGTAGAAATTAAATCACTTCCACCAACATGAATCAAAATCTTTTAATACTGTGGTTACACTTCTTTGGTTTTATTTATGTATAGGTTCAAAGTTGAGCACTGATGTAGTGTCTAGTATGCTTCTAGCAGAAAGTGCCCTTATAGTAAAGGATCTGCGTTGGCACCTCTTTTGATTCACGTTTGGATCTTCGGACATCAGCGCAAAGACTAGTATCAACCTGAGCCTTAGATATCTAAAGGCCATAAATAAAAATTGAAATTCAAACAAAGACTAGTATCGTCCAACACATTTATTGCTAACACCAATGACTAACACTCGAGCTTTCTGCGAGAAAAGACCGGTGTTCGATCCCCAGTGGGAGCTGTAATTCAAAGATAATAAAAATGATTGGAACACCACTACCACTACCCGAAAATAAATTCTGGATACGCAACTGATCGCTATGTGCAAATCAATATGAGCAATAAGTTCTATAAATATAGTGTTTTCCATATGATCTAAATCAGAGGTGCCGAATATTCCACCCAGTACATGTGTGAAAATAAAAGCATTCAGTTGCATTTCCTCTGTATCTCTGCAGCAATGACACTATATCAGCGGTTTTCCTTTGAAAAATTTCAAAAGCGCTTTGTTGGAGGTAGTAAATCTATCTCAAAGCTTGATAAGCACGTATTCATGATCGTAAAACTGATCCGGAACAGTACTCTTTATATCGTAACTACGTGTTATTTATTATCTGCCTATGTTTAGTATAAACATTTGATGTTTGAACCGACGATTGATTTTATGGATTGTTAACACATTCGAACCATCTGAATTTTGAAAATGTTGCAAACATTGAAACACTAAAGTTGAGGTATTTCCGTCAATTTTCGATCAAATTCGATGTTTTGTACTTCAACTGGAACATCATTTAACGCTCTTTGGAAAGTTATTGTGTTTTCGATAAGGAGAATTAATTTCGTGCGAATATTATATTTACGATAATTTTATGAACCAAAATACAGTCACTATCGAATTTAGTGAAATCATTTAGACTCTTTTCCCTTTCATTGAAGAAAAGATCATCACAATTGGTTCTTGAGATATTGAGCGCGAAGCAGAGTGCTCCCTACAATAATTTAATATGACGTCGTTTTTCAAGATTACTGAGGGCCAGTTTGGGCGTTTCCCCACTGTAGCAACATATGAATAGTGTAGATTCACTGTCCAAAGTTTAGTGCTCTAATCCCAAGCCAAGAAGATCCTAGTGCATGCGCAGATCAAAGTGCGCCTTTACGGTTATATAATATCAAGTCTAGCTGGAATCGGTTCAATGTTCATGTTGGCATATATTTTTAATAATGCAGTCTACTTACCATGGTAAAACGGTAAATGTTCGATTTTTTAATGTGGTTGCTTAAAACCTTAAGAATTGTTTCCTGCACCAGTATGTCAAGTTTGGCTGGAGTTAGACTACTTATTACTATTTCGTGCTCGAATGTGTGTGTTGTAATGAGTCTGTTTACCAAGGACACGGTATCAAAATTCTGTATGCTTAAAGCATTAAGAATATTTCCTAACACTAGTACGTCAAGATTGGCTAGAATCGGATTATATATTCACTACGTAGTGCTTGAATATATGTCTAATAAGTAAGTCTCGCTACCATGGAAAGGTAAATGTTTAATACTTTTATGCGGTTATAACTGGGTGCTTCTGTACGTCATTACGTGAAATTTGGCTAGAATCGGATCAGTCAATCGTTTGTGGTGCTCGAATATGTGTTTAATAATTTAGTATCGTTATTTTGGAAACTGTAATTATTTATGCTAATTTGGTTTAAATTTTAAGGCCTATATAATGGTACCAAGTTTAAAGTCAGTGAGGAGATTGCCGGAAGAAGGGCACATAGCGCAAAAACACATTTTTGGTAAACAGCTGATAAAGATTTAGGTTGAATATTATCAAGAAGTTTGTGAAAGAATATTTATGTCGTTGGCACAAGTATAAAGCGCATAGAATCAGATTTGAAAACTGTTAACTAACCTCATAGAATTCAAAGTTTGTCTGAAACTATAGTGAAAATTGTGTATGCATGATATGTGCCCTTTTTCCGGCAATCAAAGATTTCATGGTGCCACAGTCTAAACGGTTGAAGCTAGAAAAACGAAATTTGTTATGACGGTACATCATCACCAGTAGATGAAGAAAATATTACAATATGTTGAAAAAGTCGCCATCTTGGATCCAAAATGCCCGCCAAAATGAATTTTTCATAAAATACACAGCCTAAACGGCTGGAGATGGAAAAACGAAATTTGGTATGACGGTACATCATCACTATTAAGTTACGAAAATATTATAAAATGTCTACAAAGACGCCATCTTGGATCCAAAATGGCGGGCTCCAAAAATTAATATTCAACACCGTTTCAGCTAGAGATATTAAATTTGGCATAAAAGTGTATTACTAGGAGTAGTTTATGAAAATATTACAGTATTTTGAAAAAGTCACCATCTTGGATTCAAAATGGCCACCAGAAAACATTTTAAACACCGTTCTAGCTATGGCACTAATTTCTACCATTCACTTTGAATCGAAAAGAATATATTTTTTCCGGTGACGGGCTAATTCACTTATTTTTATGTGTGATCTACTAGACCAATCTTTCTGTCGCACTGTGTAAATGATTGACCTCTGACAGAAAGCATGTGAGTAAATTCTACATAAAACACATTGCTGAACCATGAAGAAAACTTGATGATTGTGGAGTTGAGGTTTTGCCCGCCAGCAGGGTCCGAAAGCAAGACGACAGTTTTCACTTGCTAATACTTTCTACCAAGGTAACGAATAAAGATATTGACTTGAAATTTACAGGACATGTATAAAAGTACGTGGCAGATCGTTTAAAGCGATTGCCGGAAAAAGGGCACATGTGACTATGTGACCGTCTTCCGGCAATATCCTCAATTGATCCAAACATTATTACATGTCACTGTATAAAAATTGGCGATTGTTCTAGATACCTCGGAGGAATTTAATTACAAGAATGTACAAAGTAAACGTATAAGAGTCAACGCTCTTTAACGCTCGCTCGATTCATCAAAAGGGCTACAAATGCATTTATTCGAACATAGTGGCTCAGAATCCACTTAACCTAGTATACATCCCAAATAATTTTTCAAAGTGAACTTTGTTCTCTAGGATTGACTCTGGTAAGTCTCCTCTTACATAGCGGGTAGTTTGGGAATTGGTATATATCGAGTCAGTACAAGGAAATTGCCGTTTAAGAGCAAAGTTTACTTTCATAGCTACAGTACAATGTGCCACTAATTAAATGGGCAGCTGGTGCATCATCATATTCCAGTGGATACTTCCCTTGTTTGTCCTGTCATTTTTCGTACTAAGGCGCGTTTCTACCATAAAAGCAATGGTTTATCCAGTATTTAAAATCAGGGGTGTAAGACAAAATTTGGGGTGTAAGACAAAATTTGGGGTGTACGAGAGCATTATAAAGAGTTTTTTCACTTGTAGTACACAGACATTTTATATTTAGAGGAATTTATGCAAGGATAATTTTAAGGAGTGCT